>CANSZD010003869.1:0-200929 GCA_947648045.1 Beta corolliflora
TGCATTTGTAGGATCCAACACTAGATGTCGAGATGTTCATTATTCTGTTGGTATTCGCAGTAGAAATATAGGTTTCATCGTTTGGATTTTTCTTTCATGTGTAGGGTTTGGAGTAGACCCTATAGAAGTGATCATGCCTCTATTGTGAAGGCGGTAGACTATGGAAGTGATCGAAGCCTCCCATTGTGAAGGCGGTCCAAAGTAATCTTCGTGACTCTAAATGAAGTTGGGTGGTGATAGTGCGATTGATGAGCTTTAGAGTAGGCTCACATTTTATTCCTCCATTAGGCGCTCCAAAGTTATAATCGCTCGGCCGATCATGAACAGAATCGAGTGGACCTCGCTTTTAAGTTTTAAGAAATGATTTTGAAATGAGAAATGGAAATGGGAGATGAGAAATGAGAAATGGAAATGGAAATGGAAATGGGAATGAAAATGGGAAATAGAAAATGGAAAATGATTTTGAAATGCAAATGGAAATGATTATGGGTTTTTTTGGACTAGTATGGGCTTGACCAATGATGCGACATGGGCCTAACTATATGCATACGTAGATATGGGCTGGGCCCAGACTATGCAAGGGACTGGACTAGACTTTGAACTTATAGGAGAAACGCGGACTAGGCCGAAGGGTAGAAAATGATCTTTTATAGTACGAAGACTTAACTAGAACTTACATGGAGATGCAAACTAGACCTAGAAGTTGAACTTTTATAGTACGAAGACTTAACTAGGGTTTACATAGAGATGCAAACTAGACCTAGGGAATGAACTTTTATAGTCCGAGAAGACTTAACTAGGGTTTACATAGAAATGCGAACTAGACACTAGGAATGAATTGAGCCTAAATAGACGTAAGCTTTGAATTGGATTACACTTAGATTGGAATGGACTAGGAATAGACTTGGACTAGACTTCACATAAAGATGTTAATGGGCCTAGATTTTTGACATGAACTAGACTTATATGGAGCTAAGGTCGAGCTCTAATGCTAGTGGGCCTAATATGAATGCATGGACTCGAAATGGGCCTAATATGTATGCGAGATGGATTGGATTGTATTGAATGAAGGTATTTGGACTAGGCTTAGAATTTTCGAAATTCGTTTTGGAAAGGACCCCTTGTTTTTATCTTTTTGTTAGGAAAAGATGATGGATTAACTTTGAAAATATTTTTGTAAAAAGTCTTGTATGATGATGATTAGTAAATAGTTTTTGAAAAAGGTAAAATAGACATGGTTGTATAATTGATTTTGAAAAATGTTTTTATAAATTGGTTGAATAGGATTGTGTAGAATCGATAGGGAAGATTAGTTGGATAGCAAGGAGAAGGTAAACATGGATGACCATTCTAACTCTGCCATGACCATTTTCTAGATGCACTTTTTAGGACGGACTCGACCTTGCATGAAAAGGCCGATTTTTATGAATTAGGTGAGACCCCTAGAATGACCGTACTTTTACGTGAATACGGACGGACCCGAACATAGGATCGACCACGACAACGACTAAATCGACGAAAATCATGCGATGCACGGCTTGCGTGCCACGCGGCATTCTTGCGCGCGGCGCCTGGCCGTGCGTGCGTGCGGTGCGAGGTGGTGCGCCGGGCGCGGCTTAATGCGCTTGGCGCACTACTCCCAAACATATTTTCGGGGATTTAGGCGGGGTTTTTAATTACGATCTTTTATTTGTTATTAGACACGATTTTAGGTACGACGTATAATAATAAAAATTTGACAAGATAATAGGAGGCAAAAATTGCAATCCGCGATCAAATGTCATATAACATGGATGTAAAAGTTCTAACCTAAAGTCCCAGTTCTATGTTTGAAACTATGAGTCGAGTTTAGATTAAAGTGAAAAAGGTCCATGACTATGAGATTGATACCCACGCTTCGTACCTCTGCCTAAAAGAGGTTGCCCACGTGTAAGACGCACTCCCGGTTCTGAAGTCGGGATCAAGAGAACAACGCCGTAGTTGGGTAGGTTTGCTTATGACCGAGATCGACACTATCGCTTAGGAAGCTTTTTGGAAGGACAAAGCGCGAAGCCCCACCAGGGTGACCTCACGCATAGAACATGCGCTAATGAGGCAAGGTAGATTGTCCTTATGGTGGCTTAAACAATAGCCATGCATATGCAAAAATGTAATATCATTCTAAAGCATAAAAAGAGGATGAATCGTATTTTTTTGAGTTCCACCTGAGAATTAATTTTTTTAAAATCCTCCCTAGTGGAGTCGTCAAATTGTAGGCGTGTTTTATTTCACCTACGCGGTGTGCGCGTATTTGACTACCACATTGTAAAGGTTTTATTGAAAACGTTTGCCAAAAAGTCTTTAAAGGAAGACTCATAGACCTAATTGGATATTGGGAAATCGTAGGGACAATGTAGGGACTTATCCAATGTAGATTTCTCGCGTTCGACTACATAGATGGTCAATGAACCATAGATTGAGTTCGAGGGTGAGGGTACGAACACGTCATAATGAACCATATTTGCCCATTGTTGGCCTCTACTAAAATATCGATTCATGTCGATTTTTTATGCAAAAGAATAACCGGATAATATTTTCATCTGACCTAAAATAATTAGTCTAGGTTGGTTCGGGAAACACATAAAAGACTATTTTCGGTGATATGTTATTAGGCAATCAAAATTACGGGAACCTAATAGGTTGTCAAATTATCGATTAATGTTAGAGCAGTTCTTTAGGTCTTTGATTAGCAAAAATAACATGTGGGTGATAAAAAGTCATTGCATAGAATAATCGAGAAGCATGCTTAATAATATATGAAAATAATAGAAAAAGAGAAATAAAATGTTAGAATATACAAAAGAGCGATTTTTATATTAAAGATCTACATTATGAAAGAAATCTTTAGTATGTATGTAGATTTGAATGTGTTTGTATTTGAAAAGTATGAGTTTTGGTGGAGTTTGTAAAGTTTTTGTAAGGTGTTCGTAAGTTTATTCGTATAAGTCGAGTATTAAAGTGTGGAAAAAACCGTTTTATAATCCGGAAAATCGAAGAGTATTTATAGGAAAAGCCGGAATTGCGCTTCACGCGCCAGCTACCTGAGGCGCGGTGGTTGTGTGAGTCACAATCAACGTGCCGGGTGCACATTGGTGCGCTTGACGCGGCATGACCAATCATAAGTGCCCACGTGGCACACGCTTTGAAAAAGATAAAAATGCCGGCCTATGCATCCGCTAGAAAGAAGTGCGCTAGGCGCACGACTCTTTGTGACACATAGGTCTCGTGGCATGACACGTGCTCACGCGCACGTTTGCGCGCTCGGCGCAGGTGGTGCGCTCGGCCACCACTTTGCTTTTGACACGTTTTGACGGTTTTTTTTTTTTTTAAAAACGCGTTTTATAGATTTTCTTTTTATCTTTTAACTCGGAAATCGATTTTACGGGATAAAATCCGATTTTATTAGAAAAAATATCTTTAAAAATATTTATTTTAATTAAATGAAACAATTAATTATCAATGAATAATTAAATGGGCTTTTCAAAGAGTTGGGCTCAAAATACGACTTTGGACCATTAAAATACGCTTTAACACTTTTAAAATAGTTTTGACTCTTCGGATTGTTGTGCCATTGGGTCGAACCAATTAAGACCGCGGTATGTTTCATCATTGGGCCCTTAAATGGGGAGACACGATTATGTGTCTACAATATCCAAAGGGGTTAAATGGTAGTACTCACTAAATTGCTCTAAGATAAATTTTCAACGACACATTCATGAAAGTCGTTCATTAAGAATTCTAGTTTAGGAGAGTTAGAGAGATTATAGTGCGGTAGCAATCCCAAATAAACTCGAATAACATTTTTTAAATTGTACCGGTTGAGACCTCTTTTATTAAATTAAGATTTTATATTTAATCCTTGTGGTTATTAGTGATGATTGACACTTATTGTAGACTCAATCAATATCGACTACCACTTGATAGGAGATAAAGACCATTGATCTCAAATATGCAACTACGCGTAGGATAATATTTATTACATTTCATGCTTAAGTTTTTATTAGTGATAAGTGAAGGAATATGTCCTTAGACATTCCAGGCAATCACTAAATATAAAAGGAATTATTATAGAGATAATTAATTACGTTAGTATAGTAATCACATTTACTTGCTAGAGAATAAATGTTGGTTAGTGGGACAATCACTAGTACAGAATCGACGATTTGCGTCGGATGCGAGGCGCCATTTGCGTCGGACATGGGTGTGACGGCACGGGTCTCGACACGGTCGGGATCTGGATCTGCGTCGGACAACGGCGACCTTGATTGATTAGCTATCTACGTCGGACCTGTCAAACTCGGGACGCAAATGGGTATTTTTTGTTAAAAAAAATAAATACACGTACAAAGAATGGAATACAAAGTCTGCATTTATACAAAATTAAACCTGAAATACAAGAATGAGATACTGCCCAGAAGAATGCATTGCAGCGAAATATTGAACCATAATCAACTCATAATCTATACACTAAATTCTATACAAAATAAAAAAAATTAAAAAACGAAATTAAAAACTTAAATATTCAGATCTAACATACAAAAAACAAAATTAAAAAATTGAACCTAAAAAAAATCAGATTTAACATACAAGAATGAAATTGCACTAAATATATTTAAAAAAAACCTAAATCACCAAAATCAACAACGAAATTAAATCTTCTTCAAATCTAGTTCTTAAATTTGAGAACATCACACTATCACAACACACAATAATTAAACATCAACAACGAAATTAGAAGATTCTATCGAAACCAAGATCGATAAATTACCTGGATAAATTACTCACAACAGCATAAAACAGCAACATCGAGCTTCAAAAACTCCGACAAATCGATCAAAAACACAAAAACCCTAATCGAAATCCAACCTTCAAGAAAAAATCAATCGATTTTTGTTATTACGTACTTAGGATCTCGAGAAATGGATCGAAGTTAAAAAAAACCCCATATGAATTAGATCAATTGATAACTCGTCGAGGGAAGGGGTTGTTGGTGTTGTCGTGTCGGAGGATTCGGTGGTTGTTGGTGTTGATGAAGTGGTTGTTGCCTTGTTGGTGTAGTCGTGAATTGTGAAGGAAGACAAAGGAGAAGAAGCTGGTGGTATGAGAAAGAGAGAGGGAGAGAGAGAGAATAACGTTTGTTAGGGTTTGAAATATAAGGGGAAGCGGGCTGTTTATACGCCGCACATATTGCCCATGCGACGCGAGATAAGCCCACATCATTAATTACGCATTTTTATATCGAATAATCATACGCACCGAGATGGGCCATAGAGTCCGAAGCCTAAATAACGTTTTTTGCATCGCACTAAAGAAACGGGCGACGAGATAGGGAGTATCCAAGGTAGATAGATGCGGCTATGTGCGTCGCATCTTCTCAGCACGTGACGCAAATATCCGGATCCCAACATGTGCAACGCGCATGAGCTACGTGCGGCGCAAATCGTGTTCGTCATTTGCGTCGTGTCCTCATTTTGATGCGACGCAAATGACCCTTCCACTCATCGATGTGATTGTTTGCGTCGCATGTTTTACGATGTACGATGCAAATAGGCCTTTTGCGTCGGTTCTTCGATAGTGCGACATAAATAAGCCGATGCAAATTGACAATTATGTACTAGTGAATGCGATTGAACCTACAACTAAGTTAACCTAATCCTATGAGGTCACACATTGTAGTAACTAATTGAAACAAGAAAACCGACGATAGGAGAAATTAGGGTTAGGTTAGGTCTGTCTCTAAAACCTATTCTCCTACTATTATAAAAGGTTATAATAAGAGGGTGGAATAGAGGGTTCAATTTGACGATAACTTTCAAAGCGAAAAGAGAGAGAAAACCCTATTATTTCCCTTTGGAAAATCCGGCCACCCTCCCTAAAAAGCGAGAAAGTGAAATCTGTTCATCCTCTTCAGTTTCAGCAAACGTGGGAATTCAATTGGTGCTCGTGGACTAAGTAGAGGGACATCAATTGCTTGTTCTATGATCTCTAGCACTTGCAATTCGGCGGAAAACACGCTACAAAGGTTGTACATTCTTTTCCTTATAATAGGATTCATATTTATATTATGCATGCGATCTTGTGATAGATGTTAGGAAATTTGTTTCCTGAATTTCCGCTATATGTTCATCTATATTCCTACAGTGGTATCAGTTTTGCCTCTTGCATAATATTTTATGATCATGTTCATGTGCTATTTTACTTATTTTCATTCAATTAAGGGGAGGGTTTTATTATGGATTAATTTGCATAATTAATATGGTGATATTAATTGATTGGAAATTGTTAAAAAGTGTTATAATTGATAATCATGCTCGTCGTTTTCCTTCCTCATCGAAGACCCGAAATTCTTTTTATGGTGTTTTGAAGTTCAAAAATCTGATTCCTTGGCTTCATCACTGTTCGGCAATGTGCATAATTTGGATTGATTCAAATTGAATCTGTTAGTTGTTCATGCTTAATTTGATTATGCAAAATAACTAAATAACAACTCAACAAATCCGATTTTAGTTGTGGAATGAATTCAAACTTTTATTTTCCCCCAAAAAATTCGAAATCATAATTTTTCCCACAAAAATGCACAATTTAAGTGCGAAACCAAATGTAATTGTTACATAAATTGCAACGAAATTTGGAGCCCCAACCATGGTGGGTGGCACGGTGAGGCCACGGTGGTTGTCGCGGCGTTACGTGCGGCGGAAAACGAGCGCGAACATGCGGGAGACCTCGCGCAGGAGGTCTTGCGGTGGCTCGCTCGGCTGGCTGGCTGCGCGGCGGTTCGAAGGTTTGCCGTTCTATCGCAGCTTCGTGTTGGGCGTGTGGTGGCGGTTGGTTGATGCGGTGGTGCGATGCTGGAGGCTGGATGGCTCCGTCTTGTCCGACGTCGGGTGCGGTTGGCTGCCGTGGCACATCTTCAAATTGTTGAAGATCTTGCGGTTGAAGCTGTGCGTGATTCGTAGGTGTATGGGGTTGGTTGGCTAACTTCAAGGAAGCCATGAATTTCGATCCTCTTGTGGGTGAAGTTCGTGGATATTGTTAGCATAATTTTGGGAGAAAATGGTTAGTGTAGTTTGACTGCACTTTGAATTTTTTTTTTAAAAAAAAAAGCGAAGAAGGTTTCCAAAAATGAGGGAAGTAGGAGGTTAGCCTGCTTCTGGCGGCTAGTTTTTAACATTTTTTTTTGTTTTTCTTTTCTTTTGACTTTGAGCATTATTATTAATTTCCAATTATGCAAATTAAAGATTAATTTGATTAATTCCATAATAGGTTCTAATTGAATTAAAATAAGGGAGTTTCCTAGAGTTAGTTTACTACTTAATGGTTAAGTACTATAACTAAAATGTAAGCGTTTTTGCTTTAGTTATTTCTTAAATTTGTCAAGTTTAACTATAGGTTGACATGTTTACAATTAATTGTTAATTTGTAAATGACATGTTTTATTTGCTTATTAATTGTTAATGAGTAATTTTAATATTTATTTTATTATGATATTATAAATGCATGGATGCTTAATATAATATGTATGATATTATGTTTTGCATGTTGTGACGAGTATGGCCCAAAACTAGGATAGAAAATACGATCTGTGCATCGTTAAATTTTATGTAAATTAAATACGATCTGCGTATCGTTTGTATTTTTGTAATTAAATTTTAGTTATTTAAATTATATGTAACCAAGATTGAGAATCAAGGATGGATATCCATGAAGATTCAAGGAGGAATTCATGAAGATTAGTTTTCCTAGGTTTAGGGGCCATACTAGGATCACTTTTAATTATGCTTATATTTATTTTATGCATTTATCATGTTTAAATGTCTACTTAAGTTTATATGTGTGGTTATTCATGTTATGTGTTCACTTTTAATTAACCAACATAGCAAACTTAGGTCCCCAACATGTAATATTGAGTTTAATTGCTTTTCCAAACAACACTTATAACGCCTTAGATAGTGAGTAATAGGTTCTGCCAAAACAGGGTGTTGCTCATTTTATCAGGGGATAGTAGGGTAGGTTTTTGACACTTACATGTTAATGTTTGGTTTAACTCAATAAAATCATCAAAAGACAAAGTTTTGGGTTTTGAAGCTAAGAGATAGGAGTAAACAAGGAGTTGTTAAGCTGTCTACCAAGAATTATGATTAGTTATAATTAGTAAAGTGTTTACTTACCTCAACTACTATAAATTAAAGGCAGGGCCAAAGTCCGTTTGATTGTAGTGGGAGGGGATCTTGGATATTTCTTTATTCAATGGGGACTTTTATTTTGAATAAAGGGTAGTAGTTAATTAAAATTTGTTTAATTGCTGCTTTCTTGATAAACATTGATTGAATCTTGCTTTATTATTCTTTTGTTGTAGTTATCATGTCTGGTTCAAACAACAACAACCACCCCGGTTTTAATTTGCGCTATTTACTCGAAAAGGACAAACTAAATGCACATAACTTCCTAGAATGGGAAATGGCTGTGAGAATCGTTCTCAGAGCCGAAGGAAGGGATAATGTTCTTGATAATCCTCTCCCTGAACCCCTTCCAGAAAATGCAACTGCAGCTGAACGAAGAACAAGGCAAACCCTAGAGGCTAATTCTGTGCAAGTAACATGTTTGATGCTTGCTTGCATGGAACCAGACTTTCAAAAGCGTTTAAATGGTCTGGATGCCTACTCCATCCTCCAACAGCTGAAAACTATGTTTCAGAAGAATGCTAGGTTGGAGAGGTTTGAAGCTCACTGTAAGCTGCTGGAGTGCAAGTTGCGCAAAGGAAAACTCGTTGGTCCGCATGTGTTTAATATGATTGGACATTTTCATATCATGGAAAAATTGGGCTTCCCTTATTCCCTAGAACTGGCAACTGATATTGTGATCAAATCCTTGCCTGAAAAGTTTCAAAACTTTCAGTTGAATTTGTACATGCAAGGAGGGGAGGCTACCGTGCAAGAGCTGCATGGTATGCTTACTCAGGCTGAAAGGAGCTTGCCTGCTAAACCTGAACATAAGGATGTTCTTATGGTTAGGACAGGCAAACAATTCAAGAAAAAAGGGGCACCAATGAAGAAGAATAAGGGCAAGGTTGTTGCCACTGATGATACTTCTAAGCCAAAGGCCACTCCTAAGGCAAAAGTGGCAGCACTACATGAGTGCTTCCACTGCCATAAGATTGGCCACTGGAAAAGGAACTGCCCTAAGTATCTGGAGGAGAAGAAGAGTGGTGCTTCAACTTCAGGTATTTATCTACTTCTACTTTATGGGTATTTGATACTGCGTGTGGATCTCACATTATTTGTAATGTGCAGGCACTAAAAAGAAGTAGAACGTTGAGCAAAGGAGAAGTGGACCTCCGCGTGGGCAATGGAGCACGAGTTGCTGCTTTGGCTGTGGGAGATTGTAGTCTACTTTTACCTTCTGGTTTAGTATTAGAACTTCATAATTGTTATTATGTTCCAACTATTACCAAGAATATTGTTTCGATTTCGGTTTTGGATTCAGAAGGTTTTTCATTTCAAATTAAGAATAATTGTTGTTCTGCTTATTTGAATGATTTATTCTATGTCTCAGCTAAGTTATCTAATGGTTTATATGTGCTAGACTTAGAAACCCCCATCTATAACATAGACAGCAAGAAACATAAAATAAATGATTCAAACCCGACATACATATGGCATTGTCGATTAGGCCACATAAGCTCAAAGCGCATTGAGAAACTTCATAAAGATGGAATTCTCAAATCATTTGATTTCGAATCATTTGATACTTGTGAGTTTTGCTTGATGGGGAAAATGACCAAGTCTCCTTTCACAGGTTCAAGTGAAAGGGCCAATGACCTTTTAGCCCTCATACATATAGATGTGTGTGGACCTATGAGTACGTTGGCTAGGGGAGGGTACAATAACTTCATTACTTTTACCGATGGTGAGAGCAGATTTGGATTTGTTTACCTCATGCGGCATAAGTCGGAATCCTTTGAAAAATTCATGGAGTTCCAAAATGAAGTACAAAACCAACTTGGGAAGAAAATTAAGGCATTGCGATCCGATCGTGGTGGTGAATATTTATCTCAAGAATTTGGTGATCATTTGAAAGATTGTGGAATACTTTCCACAATAGACTCCCACCAGGGAACACCGTAGTTAAATGGCGTTTCTGAAAGAAGGAATCGAACTCTACTAGATATGGTTCGATTCATGATGAGTCTTGCTGATCTTCCTATTTCATTCTGGGGATTTACGCTTGAAACAGCGACATTCACACTTAATGAGCACCATCCAAAGCAAGTGGAAAAGACACCATATGAAATGTGGATTGGAAACGTTCCAAAATTATCTTTTATAAGGATATGAGGTTGTGAAGCTTATGTAAAACGTTTACTTTTCGATAAGCTTTCACCCCAAATCCGATAAATGTCTCTTTGTGGGTTACCCAAAAGAGACTAAGGGATACTACTTCTACAACCAAAGCGAAAACAAAGTGTTTGTTGCTCGTAATGGTGTCTTTTCCGGAAAAGGAGTTTATTTCCGGGAAAAACAAGTGGGAGAAATATATATCTCGAAGAAATTCGAGATGAGCAACAAATGGATGAGGTTAACACCTTATCAAAGGCGGCCCGGCATGAAAATGCTCAGGAGGCGGTGCATCCAATTCACGTACCTCCTACCGTCCCACTTGGAGATACTCCATGCGAAGGCACTCAACCTAATGAGGTGGAAACTTATTTTGTTGTTCCCCAACATAGGTCTAGTAGGACCATCATTCCGTCAAAAGATATATTGATTTCCTTTTGACTGAAAGTTCTGAAATAACGATTTTAGAATCAGAAGAACCTACTAGCTACAAAGATGCTTTGGAGAGTCAAGACTCCGAAAGATGGCTTCAGGCCATGAAATCTGAAATGGATTCCATGTCTGAAAATCAAGTATGGGACTTGGTTGATTTGCCTTATGGGGTAAAACCCATTGGATGCAAATGGATTTTCAAGTTAAAAACAGACAAGGATGGAAACATTAGTGTTTTCAAAGCAAGGTTGGTGGCGAAAGGTTTCAAGCAAATTCATGGTATTGACTATGATGAAACCTTCTCACCAGTAGACATGCTGAAGTCCATTAGGATAATCCTTGCGATTGCTGCCTTTCATGACTATGAAATATGGGAGATGGATGTTAAAGCCGCTTTCTTAAATATGTTCTTGAAAAAGGATATGTACATGACACAACCTCAAGGTTTTGAAGATCCAAAAAATCCAGGGAGGGTATGCAAGCTTAAGAAGTCCATTTATGGGCTAAAGCAAGCATCAAGGAGTTGGAACCTCAGATTTGATGAGGCAGTCAAGAAATTAGGCTTTCTTAGAAAGGAAGTGGAATCTTGTGTATACAAGAAGTTAAGTGGGAGTAGTATTACTTTTCTGGTCTTGTATGTGGATGACATACTTCTCATAGGAAATGATAAAACCATGCTTGAGTCAGTCAAGGAATGGCTTAAAAAAAATTTCTCTATGAAAGACCTAGGAGAGGTAGAGTACATATTGGGAATAAAGATCTATAGAGATAGATCGAAAAGGCTAATTGGGCTCAGTCAGGAAACTTATATTGATAAGGTTCTTGCAAGGTTCAAGCTAGAAAACTCCAAAAGAGGTTTCGGTCCCATGCAACATGGCATTGCACTTGGCAAGACTCAGTGTCCTTATGAGGTCAAGCGTATGAGTAATGTTCCTTATGCTTCTGCAGTAGGATCCATTATGTATGCCATGATATGCACTCGACCGGATGTTGCATATGCTTTGAGTATATGCAGCAGATACCGGTCAAATCCGGGAGATGCGCCTTTGGATTGCGGCGAAAAATATCCTTAAGTACTTGCGAAGGACTAAGGATAATTTTTTGGTTTATGGTGGAGATGATGAGTTGGTTGTTCTTTGGATACACCGATGCAAGCTTCCGGAGTGACAAAGATGATTTCGATCTCAATCGGTTTCATATTTTGTCTCAATGGAGGAGCGTGGAGTGGAAGAGCTCTAAGCAGAGTACCATCGCGGATTCTACAACATAGGCTGAGTATATTGCAGCAGCAGATGCAGCAAATGAAGCTGTTTGGATCAAAAAGTTCATTAGTGAGCTTGGTGTAGTTCCCAGTATTGAGAATGGCATTGAGTTGTATTGTGACAACAATGGTGCCATTGCTCAGGAAATTCCATCTCATTCGAGAAATCGTTGGTAGAGAGGATGTGAAAGTAAGCAAGGTTCATACTGAGGATAATGTAGCAGATCCTATGACTAAACCGCTTGCTCAACCTAAGCATGAGTGTCATACTAGGTCTATGGGGCTTAAGCATATGGGAGAATGGCTTTAGGTTGTTTACTTCATGTTTACAATTGTAAAGACATTTATTATGCTTTGAAATGTTTATCAATAAAAATTCGTTCTTGTTTAATTGTTTGGTTTAGTATTAAATAAAATGTCCAAATAATTTGTGTTTTCAAATAGGATTATCGAAAACCTTTTGATAATGGAACCCTATAAAGTGAACTGAAATCACAATTTATTTAAAATCCCTAGTCTAAATCACTAAATTGGACATAAGTGATTTATTTAAAAGACTAGTGTATAATTAATTGCTAGCGCAGTTCCATGGGCTATGGAGACATAGAGATGTCTAATTGATTATATGGATGTATATTTGATACATTGAGACTTGACCTAATTAGATTCTAAAAGTAGAATCAAACTACTATATTTATTGGATTCCTTAGACATGAGTATGTCTTAATAACCACAATATGATTACTTTTGACCTTGACGCTATTAAACGCCGCGCCATAAGAGGTTATAAAGGCAGTGATCAGGTGGGCTAAGAATTGAGTGGGAGGTATGGTCATACAAGAGTGGCTAAGTCCTCCTATTAAATAGGAATGGTGTATGGGCCTCTTGATGAGTGAGAAGCGGAAAAATGCATGGCCATGTGGAATAGGATTAAAGTTGTTGATCCTTATTTGAACAGTTCGATCTCAGTAATCAAGGAACGAAATTTGAAAATGATATTGTGTTATCAAATTTGGCATTAAGAGACTTAAGGAATTTAGATTGTGCTCTTGTCTTCGGACAAGTGGGAGATTGAAGGAATATGTCCTTAGACATTCCCAACAATCACTAAATATAAAAGGAATTATTATAGAGATAATTAATTACGTTATTTTAGTAATCACATTTACTTGCTAGAGAATAAATGTTGGTTAGTGGGACAATATTGATTGAACCTACAACTAAGTTAACCTAATCCTATGAGGTCACACATTGTAGTAACTAATTGAAACAAGAAAATCGGCCAATAGGAGAAATTAGGGTTAGGTTAGGTCTCTCTCCAAAACCTATTCTCCTACTATTATAAAAGGTTATAATAAGACGGTAGAATAGAGGGTTCAATTGTGAGTTCCTTTCAAACCGAAAAGAGAGAAAAACCCTATTATTGCCCTTTGAAAAATCCGGCCACCCCCGCCTAAAAAAGCAAGAGAGTGAAATTTGACTAAGTAGAGGGACATTAATTGCTGTTCTTTGATCTCTAGCACTTGCAATCCGGTGGAAAACACGCTACAAAGGTTGTACATTCTTTTCCTTATAATATGATTCATATTTATGTTATGCATGCAATCTTGTGATAGATGTTAGGAAATTTGTTTCCTGAAATTCCGTTATATGTTCATCTATATTCCTACAATAAGAAACAACTACATAAATAATTTTTTCTATTAGTTGAAGAGTAGATTGAATTTTGTGCATTATTATAGATATTAGCGGTTTCCACACTTTGTTTTTTTAATTTTTTTTTCTTTTGTAGTTTCCACACTTTAAATTTGAATTAAATACAACATTACAACTAACGGAGGTTTCCCATAAAAAAATAAACTAATAGGGGTTAGCTAGTCTTGCGTAAACCTGGTTCACATTAATATTCTTGTGGACCAAAACCACCCATTAAATATTTTTTTCTTATAATAACCTTATAAAATCTTAAGTTAAATTAATTTATCATTATCTGACATAGTGACAGTTTTTTTATGCAATCACTCTTTTTGCATTAGTTTATTATAATGAGATTTTTATTTTATAACATAGTAACTTTTTTTCTCACATATTCAACCTTTATAATCTATACATACTCCTCTTTCATATCTATTTTCTTACATAGTGACCCTCTTTTTTATAAATCACATGTATTAGAATTAGGTCTACACTAATTTAGTGTGGACCATATCAATATAACTTTCTACAAGAGAGAAAACTAGTTAGAGAAACTGACGCAGAGAGAAAGAGAACTAGAATGCGAAATTGTTGTCGGGAAAGAGAAGCGGCATTGATTTTTTTTTTTCGTTTCCATAAATAAATATTGATTGTATTTAATCCTTCATATTTTATGTGATAAGTTCATTGGCTTGGATTCAATAACAGTGGTCATTACTGGTTATTCCTATTTAATTTAGAACTAGTTGTTGGCCCGAGCAATGCTCCGGATCATTTAATTTACAAATGTGAGATTATTTTTATATAGTTATAATATAATCCTGTAATATCACGTTTTGTAATAGTTGCAATAATGTAATAGATTAACTTGAACCAATTTGCCATCTTCCATAACTAAGAAAAATCGGATACTAATTTTACAAGACAATCACCAATTTAAAATATTTATTTATTTATTTATTTTTGGTTAAAGTCAAACTAAAACCTTTCAACAACAAAGAAATGACGATAAGATAATTTGATACACACTTGTAGAATTGTAGTTAAACAGCACCTATAGCTTAGATTGTATCCATATTTTTTGCTAGTGATCTAACCAATATAGTCAAAATTTTAATTATACGTGATGATGAAAGCTAAACATATGATTGATAGTCATTTGAAAAGAACAATACTCATGCAAGAGATTAAATGAGTCCTCATACTTTCCAAAAAAAAAGATTCATCATAAATTTATTTTATTCAAATTATTTAGTTTTGTGTTTTAATAGATATGAGATTATCATTTATTTTGGGGTAATGAGATGCAATTGTGAGTTTTCTACCTGTTTACCAATTAGTTAATTCAATAATTGGCGGATGTATGTTATCTTATCTTTAAATACTTTTTTTTCCCACGAAGACCAATATGAGATGCTAGATTAGATTTTCGTGCTAAGTGGTGCTCCTCTAATCAATTAGTAAGTCTCGTGTGGACCAAAGCCACGAATATGCCACGGTGACCCTTCTTCTTTTTCTAGCATGGGGACACTTATTGTTCATAACGTCACTCTATTTGATATTCATTTGCCATAATGAAATTACATTTTTATAAAATATTAACCTTTTTTCTCAAACAATCATCTTTTATAGTTTATAGTTGCTCATCTTTTATATCTACTGCTTTTTAGCACAATGACCCCTTTTTTCATAGGAAAAATTATCAAGAATAAGCTAACCTTTGGCCCGTCTGCTCAAAATAAGTCAGACTTTGGATTAATTAAGAATAATCAAACCTTATAGAGGTATCCTCTTTTAATAGGTTCAGATGACCATTTACCTAAACGATAGGTAAATTTATTATTTTTGCAATTTTTTTTCCTTTTCTCTTCATCAAACCCATTTTCTCCCTCTTCTAAGTTCCACCCTCTTTCTGGCTCCACCACAATCAAATCACCTTCTCCAGCCTCCCTTTCTCTCTCCTCCTCACCACAAACCAACGCCCCAACCCATCCTAGCTCTACCCCATTAACAAAATCCACCAAAAACCCCCGACTACCACACAATTTCGTCCAGCACTACACACACCACCAATACCATCACGTCTTTCTCCTTTCTCGCAAGCCACCACCACCCACCTCTTCTTTCTCCCTCCTTCGCAAAACACCATCACAAAACAAAACGAGAACCCGAAGAAACCCTTGATTGCTCTAATTTCTCTCTCCTCCTTCATTACTTCCATTATCAGAGGAGTTCACTAATAACTCCTCTTCATTCTTCCCATGGTACCCGGGAAGGTTCTAGGCTCTATATATTGATGAAATCACAATTCGTAGCTAATCAATTTTGGGTTTTGATTGGTTTAGTTGCTACAACTTTTGATGTACTTCAATTCAATTCACTGGAAATCTGCAGTGAAGTGAAGGAATTAGTGAAATTAGTTGCACAACAAGCTCATAAATCGAAGCTCGAGGTCGGTCCAACTGATCAATGGGCCATGGAGAGGGTGATTTTAATCTTGAACCAGTTTGAGAACGAGTTCGAACCCGAAAAAGGATTGATAAAACGGGTTCTTGATTACTTGGGGATTCATAGTTGGGGAGATTGCAACAATGAAGTCACGTTTTTGGAAGAAGAGATTATTAAGGTGGAAGCGGAGGAAAGAGAGATTCCCTTGATTAGTAGCTTATTGGGGTTGATGAGCTACTGCAGGGGAATAATTTTCGACACTTTTGGATGAGCAAATAATCAATCAGAAGCTAAATTAGCAAGAGAGATGCTAATTTTGGTGCTCATAGGGAGTAGGGAAGAGGTGCTCGCATGCGGCAATCGTCGGGGTTGTTTGCTGGGCATGGGTGAGGGGGTGGTCGTAGGCTGTAGCTTGTAGGGGTGGTGGTGGCAGCAGGGGTGGTGGAGGAGTTTTGGGTTGGAATTCTTTTTAGTTTTTTTTATTTAATTAATATTGTAGAATTAAATTTAAAAATATAGACCAATAAAAATAAGACATGTGGACAGGTAACCTACAATAATAAGTCATTGATCGGTTGGACATATTAAAAGCGAATACCTTCACAAGGTTTGTTTATTCTTAGTTAATACAAAGTCTGATTAATTCTAAGCAGACCGGCCAAAGGTTGGCTTATTCTTGACAATTTTTACTTTTTCATAAATCAAATGGGTTGTCATTAGATATATAATAAATATATTAGTATGGACTAGATCGACTCCCATTATAATAATTTGAATGGAAAAGGAAGAGGGGTAATAGGGAGCAAATTGGCAAAAGATAGTTGCAAAGGCATCAAGGATAGAGAAGCTATCCGATAATTACGCGATTAAGAAAATAATGATAAGCACATCACATGGTATCATGAATTATTGATCATATAATACTTGATAAGAAGTCATATTTAGAATCTATATACACTAATAAACCTTGCTTTATAAATCCTACGTGTCACCTTGAAAATTGCTCTCACGAATTCTCCCTCAATTTCGACATTCTCACCCTCATTAATCCTACATGGCAGTTTTACATCCATTTATTGCCACGTGTTAAACAATACTCTAATGTAATGGCCGAATTTTTTTAATCCCCCCTAATAAATCGAAATGCCAATCAATTACAATCTTCAATCATGTGCAAGTTGATCACCTAAATCAAAATCATTCCTAATTTGGATGACGTGATTTTAGGGATTGATTCAATCAAGCTTCAATATGGAAATTATCAATTAATGATATTTGTTTACAATTTTTTTTTTTCAAACCTTAGTAAAAACCAAAAAAAAATTCCACTATAAATACGGTTATCATCTTTTCATTTGCCTACACCCTCCACAAGTCATATACCCTAAAAATGTGCACCTTACTTTTTTTTTGTAATGGAAAAATGACTATGGTTTATTTGAAACACCTACTTCACCTAGAAATTTAAAGATTTGGCATCCAAAAGTGGACCATTTTAATTATTTATATCATGAAGATATGGTACTAACAATGTTTCGTTCCACAAGATTTGAATTCGGATGATTGGTATATGTCGGAGTACGTTTTCTCTACAATCAAAGATTCTAGAATATTTATTGATCTAGAATATATGGCACTACACTTTCTTCATTGCAAGCCTCACCGAGCTCATTTTGTTTGTCGAATTCCATTTGAAGAAATCAACATGAACGATGGAAGTTTTATACCAACTACAAAAAGTGTTTTGTTGCATTATTTATGTAATGAAAGTGAACAGTTTTTTTTCATGACATTTTATGCTCTTTAATTACGCAGTAGTTTGCACTTCCAATTATGCCTTAATATTTTTCTTTTTTTTTTCTTATTAATCAACATGGCCAATAATATGCCAAATTTAGGTATTGTGTATAGATAGTTGGGTATTCGAGCTTCTCACGAGTTTTCGAGCCGAGTATCGAGTTGCTTAACTCGACTCGACAACATCTCGAGTCGAACTCAAGTTCGATTCGAGCTCACTCGAGTCGAGCTTTGACCGAGTCGATCTCGAGTAGCCCGCAAGCCGTCTCGTCTCATTTACACCTCTACCCTTGAATTGTTACTTTGGAATCATTGAAATGATACTTTGGTACCATTAAAAGGGTAATTTGGTACACTTGCATTATTTCATTGGTATTATTCAAATGATACTTTGGTACCATTAAAAGGGTAATTTGGTACCCTTGCATTGTTACTTTGGCATTATTCAAATGATACTTTGGAACCATTAAAACGGTAATTTGGTACCATTGTATAGGGTGTAAATGATGCGAGATGAGTTCGGGTTTGAGCTAGCTCGACTCGACTTGTTAGCATTTTGAGTCGATCTTTGACCGAGTATTGACCGAGTCGAGTTTTGATCGAGTAGATTTCGAGTAACTTGCAAGTGTCTCGTGTTAAAAGCAATCCTAAGGTAGAAAATATGCCAAATTTAGGTATTTTGTATAGATAATTGGGTATTCGAGCTTCTCACGAGTTTTCGAGCCGAGTATCGAGTTGCTTAACTCGACTCGACAACATCTCGAGTCGAACTCAAGTTCGATTCGAGCTCACTCGAGTCGAGCTTTGACCGAGTCGATCTCGAGTAGCCCGCAAGCCGTCTCGTCTCATTTACACCTCTACCCTTGCATTGTTACTTTGGTATCATTGAAATGATACTTTGGTACCACTAAAAGGGTAATTTGGTACACTTGCATTATTTCTTTGGTATTATTCAAACGATACTTTGGTACCATTAAAAGGGTAATTTGGTACCCTTGCATTGTTACTTTGGAATTATTCAAATGATACTTTGGTACCATTAAAACGGTAATTTGGTACCCTTGCATAGGGTGTAAATGATGCGAGATGAGTTCGAGTTTGAGCAAGCTCGACTCGACTTGTTAGCATTTCGAGTCGATTTTTGACCGAGTATTGACCGAGTTTTGACCGAGTCGAGTTTTGATCGAGTAGATTTCGAGTAACTTGCAAGTGTCTCGTGTTAAAAGCAACCCTAAGTTAGAAAATATGCCAAATTTAGGTATTGTGTATAGATAGTTGGGTATTCGAGCTTCTCACGAGTTTTCGAGCCGAGTATCGAGTTGCTTAACTCGACTCGACAACATCTCGAGTCGAACTCAAGTTCGATTCGAGCTCACTTGAGTCGAGCTTTGACCGAGTCGATCTCGAGTAGCCCGCAAGCCGTCTCGTCTCATTTACACCTCTACCCTTGCATTGTTACTTTGGAATCATTGAAATGATACTTTGGTACCACTAAAAGGGTAATTTGGTACACTTGCATTATTTCTTTGGTATTATTCAAATGATACTTTGGTACCATTAAAAGGGTAATTTGGTACCCTTGCATTGTTACTTTGGCATTATTCAAATGATACTTTGGAACCATTAAAACGGTAATTTGGTACCATTGTATAGGGTGTAAATGATGCGAGATGAGTTCGGGTTTGAGCTAGCTCGACTCGACTTGTTAGCATTTTGAGTCGATCTTTGACCGAGTATTGACCGAGTCGAGTTTTGATCGAGTAGATTTCGAGTAACTTGCAAGTGTCTCGTGTTAAAAGCAATCCTAAGGTAGAAAATATGCCAAATTTAGGTATTTTGTATAGATAATTGGGTATTCGAGCTTCTCACGAGTTTTCGAGCCGAGTATCGAGTTGCTTAACTCGACTCGACAACATCTCGAGTCGAACTCAAGTTCGATTCGAGCTCACTCGAGTCGAGCTTTGACCGAGTCGATCTCGAGTAGCCCGCAAGCCGTCTCGTCTCATTTACACCTCTACCCTTGCATTGTTACTTTGGTATCATTGAAATGATACTTTGGTACCACTAAAAGGGTAATTTGGTACACTTGCATTATTTCTTTGGTATTATTCAAACGATACTTTGGTACCATTAAAAGGGTAATTTGGTACCCTTGCATTGTTACTTTGGAATTATTCAAATGATACTTTGGTACCATTAAAACGGTAATTTGGTACCCTTGCATAGGGTGTAAATGATGCGAGATGAGTTCGAGTTTGAGCAAGCTCGACTCGACTTGTTAGCATTTCGAGTCGATTTTTGACCGAGTATTGACCGAGTTTTGACCGAGTCGAGTTTTGATCGAGTAGATTTCGAGTAACTTGCAAGTGTCTCGTGTTAAAAGCAACCCTAAGGTAGAAAATATGCCAAATTTAGGTATTGTGTATAGATAGTTGGGTATTCGAGCTTCTCACGAGTTTTCGAGCCGAGTATCGAGTTGCTTAACTCGACTCGACAACATCTCGAGTCGAACTCAAGTTCGATTCGAGCTCACTTGAGTCGAGCTTTGACCGAGTCGATCTCGAGTAGCCCGCAAGCCGTCTCGTCTCATTTACACCTCTACCCTTGCATTGTTACTTTGGTATCATTGAAATGATACTTTGGTACCACTAAAAGGGTAATTTGGTACACTTGCATTATTTCTTTGGTATTATTCAAACGATACTTTGGTACCATTAAAAGGGTAATTTGGTACCCTTGCATTGTTACTTTGGAATTATTCAAATGATACTTTGGTACCATTAAAACGGTAATTTGGTACCCTTGCATAGGGTGTAAATGATGCGAGATGAGTTCGAGTTTGAGCAAGCTCGACTCGACTTGTTAGCATTTCGAGTCGATTTATGACCGAGTATTGACCGAGTTTTGACCGAGTCGAGTTTTGATCGAGTAGATTTCGAGTAACTTGCAAGTGTCTCGTGTTAAAAGCAACCCTAAGTTAGAAAATATGCCAAATTTAGGTATTGTGTATAGATAGTTGGGTATTCGAGCTTCTCACGAGTTTTCGAGCCGAGTATCGAGTTGCTTAACTCGACTCGACAACATCTCGAGTCGAACTCAAGTTCGATTCGAGCTCACTCGAGTCGAGCTTTGACCGAGTCGATCTCGAGTAGCCCGCAAGCCGTCTCGTCTCATTTACACCTCTACCCTTGAATTGTTACTTTGGAATCATTGAAATGATACTTTGGTACCATTAAAAGGGTAATTTGGTACACTTGCATTATTTCATTGGTATTATTCAAATGATACTTTGGTACCATTAAAAGGGTAATTTGGTACCCTTGCATTGTTACTTTGGCATTATTCAAATGATACTTTGGAACCATTAAAACGGTAATTTGGTACCATTGTATAGGGTGTAAATGATGCGAGATGAGTTCGGGTTTGAGCTAGCTCGACTCGACTTGTTAGCATTTTGAGTCGATCTTTGACCGAGTATTGACCGAGTCGAGTTTTGATCGAGTAGATTTCGAGTAACTTGCAAGTGTCTCGTGTTAAAAGCAACCCTAAGGTAGAAAATATGCCAAATTTAGGTATTTTGTATAGATAATTGGGTATTCGAGCTTCTCACGAGTTTTCGAGCCGAGTATCGAGTTGCTTAACTCGACTCGACAACATCTCGAGTCGAACTCAAGTTCGATTCGAGCTCACTCGAGTCGAGCTTTGACCGAGTCGATCTCGAGTAGCCCGCAAGCCGTCTCGTCTCATTTACACCTCTACCCTTGCATTGTTACTTTGGTATCATTGAAATGATACTTTGGTACCACTAAAAGGGTAATTTGGTACACTTGCATTATTTCTTTGGTATTATTCAAACGATACTTTGGTACCATTAAAAGGGTAATTTGGTACCCTTGCATTGTTACTTTGGAATTATTCAAATGATACTTTGGTACCATTAAAACGGTAATTTGGTACCCTTGCATAGGGTGTAAATGATGCGAGATGAGTTCGAGTTTGAGCAAGCTCGACTCGACTTGTTAGCATTTCGAGTCGATTTTTGACCGAGTATTGACCGAGTTTTGACCGAGTCGAGTTTTGATCGAGTAGATTTCGAGTAACTTGCAAGTGTCTCGTGTTAAAAGCAACCCTAAGGTAGAAAATATGCCAAATTTAGGTATTGTGTATAGATAGTTGGGTATTCGAGCTTCTCACGAGTTTTCGAGCCGAGTATCGAGTTGCTTAACTCGACTCGACAACATCTCGAGTCGAACTCAAGTTCGATTCGAGCTCACTTGAGTCGAGCTTTGACCGAGTCGATCTCGAGTAGCCCGCAAACCGTCTCGTCTCATTTACACCTCTACCCTTGCATTGTTACTTTGGTATCATTGAAATGATACTTTGGTACCACTAAAAGGGTAATTTGGTACACTTGCATTATTTCTTTGGTATTATTCAAACGATACTTTGGTACCATTAAAAGGGTAATTTGGTACCCTTGCATTGTTACTTTGGAATTATTCAAATGATACTTTGGTACCATTAAAACGGTAATTTGGTACCCTTGCATAGGGTGTAAATGATGCGAGATGAGTTCGAGTTTGAGCAAGCTCGACTCGACTTGTTAGCATTTCGAGTCGATTTTTGACCGAGTATTGACCGAGTTTTGACCGAGTCGAGTTTTGATCGAGTAGATTTCGAGTAACTTGCAAGTGTCTCGTGTTAAAAGCAACCCTAAGTTAGAAAATATGCCAAATTTAGGTATTGTGTATAGATAGTTGGGTATTCGAGCTTCTCACGAGTTTTCGAGCCGAGTATCGAGTTGCTTAACTCGACTCGACAACATCTCGAGTCGAACTCAAGTTCGATTCGAGCTCACTCGAGTCGAGCTTTGACCGAGTCGATCTCGAGTAGCCCGCAAGCCGTCTCGTCTCATTTACACCTCTACCCTTGCATTGTTACTTTGGAATCATTGAAATGATACTTTGGTACCATTAAAAGGGTAATTTGGTACACTTGCATTATTTCATTGGTATTATTCAAATGATACTTTGGTACCATTAAAAGGGTAATTTGGTACCCTTGCATTGTTACTTTGGAATTATTCAAATGATACTTTGGTACCATTAAAACGGTAATTTGGTACCCTTGCATAGGGTGTAAATGATGCGAGATGAGTTCGAGTTTGAGCAAGCTCGACTCGACTTGTTAGCATTTCGAGTCGATTTATGACCGAGTATTGACCGAGTTTTGACCGAGTCGAGTTTTGATCGAGTAGATTTCAAGTAACTTGCAAGTGTCTCGTGTTAAAAGCAACCCTAAGTTAGAAAATATGCCAAATTTAGGTATTGTGTATAGATAGTTGGGTATTCGAGCTTCTCACGAGTTTTCGAGCCGAGTATCGAGTTGCTTAACTCGACTCGACAACATCTCGAGTCGAACTCAAGTTCGATTCGAGCTCACTTGAGTCGAGCTTTGACTGAGTCGATCTCGAGTAGCCCGCAAACCGTCTCGTCTCATTTACACCTCTACCCTTGCATTGTTACTTTGGTATCATTGAAATGATACTTTGGTACCACTAAAAGGGTAATTTGGTACACTTGCATTATTTCTTTGGTATTATTCAAACGATACTTTGGTACCATTAAAAGGGTAATTTGGTACCCTTGCATTGTTACTTTGGAATTATTCAAATGATACTTTGGTACCATTAAAACGGTAATTTGGTACCCTTGCATAGGGTGTAAATGATGCGAGATGAGTTCGAGTTTGAGCAAGCTCGACTCGACTTGTTAGCATTTCGAGTCGATTTATGACCGAGTATTGACCGAGTTTTGACCGAGTCGAGTTTTGATCGAGTAGATTTCAAGTAACTTGCAAGTGTCTCAAACATTAACAGGTAAGTTTCAAAAACCTACTCTACTATCCCCGGATAAAATGAGCAACACCCTGCTTTGGCAGAACCTATTACTCACTATCTAAGGCGTTATAGGTGTTGTTTGGAAAAGCAATTAAACTCAATATTACATGTTGGGGACCTAAGTTTACTATGTTGGTTACTATAAAGTGAACACATAACATAAATAACCACACATATAAACTTAAACAAGCATTTAAACATGTTAAACGCATAAATAAATATAAGCATAATTAAAAGTGATCCTAGTATGGTCCCTAAACCTAGGAAAACTAATCTTCATGAATTCCTCCTTGAATCTTTATGGATCTCCATCCTTGATTCTCCATGGAACTTCATTCTTGATTTCATATCATTAATAATTTAAATAACTAAAATTTAAATTACAAAAATACAAACGATACGCAGATCGTATTTAATTTACATAAAATTTAACGGTGCGCAGATCGTATTTTCTATCCTACTTTTGGGCCATACTAGTCACAACATGCAAAACATAATATCAAACATATTATATTAAGCATCCATGAATTTAATATCATAATTAAAATAAATACAAAATGTTTGCTCATTAACAATTGATAAGCAAATAAAACATGATATTTACAAGTTAATAATTAAAAGTAAACATGCTACTTAGTTAAACATAACAAATTTAAGAAATAACTAAAGCAAAAAACGCTCCATATTAGCTATAGTACTTAACCGTTTAGGTAATAAACTAAATCTAGGAAACTCCCTTATTTTAATTCAATTAGGACATATTATGGAATTAATCAAATTAACCTTTAATTTGCATAATTGGAAATTAATAATAATGCTCAAAGTCAAAAGAAAAGAAAAATAAAAAAAATAAAAAAATTCAAAGTGCAGTTTCAAACTGCACTAACAGTTTTCTCCCAAAATTGTGCTAACAATACCCACGAACTTCAGCCACAAGAGGACCGAAATTCATGGCTTCCTTGAAGCCAACCAAACCAACCCCATACACTGCCATGAATCACGCACAGTTCAACCGCAAGATCTTCAACAATTTGAAGATGCGCCACGGCGATCCAACCGCACCGGCAGCCGGACAAGCACAGAGCCATCCAGTCGCCCGCCGCAGGCTGCCACCGCATCAACAATGGCCATCACACGCCCAACACGAAGCCAGGTATGTAACGGCTACCTTCGAACCGCCGCAGCAGCAGCCGAAGCGAGCCACCGCAGCACCCTCCGCGCGAGGTTCTGCAATTTCGCATCTGTTTTCCGCCGCACGTAACGCCGCGACAACCACCGTGGCCTCACCGTGCCACCTAGCCATGGTTGGGGCTCCAAATTTCATTTCAATTTATGTAACAATTACACTTGTTTCAAACGAAATTGTGCATTTTCGTCGGAAAATATATGGTTTCGAAATTTTTGGGGCAAATTAAAGTGTGAATTCATTACACAACTAAAATCAGATTTGTTGAGTTGTTATTTAGTTATTTTGCATAATCAAATTAAGAATGAACAACTAACAGATTCAATTTGAATCAATCCAAATTATGCACATTGCCGAACAGTGATGAAGCCAAGGAAAATTCGGGTCTTTGAGAGGAAGGAAAACGAAGAGCATGATTATTTGTTAAAACAGTTTTTAACAATTTTGAATCAATTAATATCACCATATTAATTATGCAAATTAATCCATAATAAAATCCTCCCTCAATTGAATGAAAATAAGCAAAATAGCACATGAACATGATCATAAAATATTATGCAAGAGGCAAAACTGATACCTTTGTAGGAACATATAGATGCATATAGCCTTAATTTCGGAAACAAATTTCCTAACATCTATCACAAGATCGCATGCATAACATAAATATGAATCATATTATAAGGAAAATAATGTACTAACCTTTGTAGCGTGTTTTCCACCGGATTGCAAGTGCTAGAGATCAAAGAACAAAGAATTGATGTCCCTCTACTTAGTCCACGAGCACCAATTGAATTTCCACGTTTGCTAGAACGGAAAGGATGAGCAATTTCATTTCACTTGCTTTTTTAGGGAGGGTGGCCGGATTTTCCAAAGGGAAATAATAGGGTTTTTTCTCTCTCTTTTCAGTTTGAAAAGTTACTGTCAAATTGAACGTTCTATTCCTCTCTCCTATTATAACCTTTTATAATAGTAGGAGAATAAAAAAAGAGAGAAACCTAACCTAACCCTAATTTCTCCCATTGGCCGGTATCCTTACTTCAATTAGTTACTACAATGTGTGACCACATAGGATTAGGTTAACTTAGTTGTAGGTTCAATCAATATTGTTCTACTAAGCAACATTTATTCTCTAGCAAGTAAATGTGATTACTAAACTAACGTAATTAATTATCTCTATAATAATTCCTTTTATATTTAGTAATTGCCGGGATGTCTAAGGACATATTCCTTCAATTAATTGGTGTGCTTTTTATTCAGCGTGAGAGTGAACCAAACTAAGAGGAGCAAAAGACAAACCAAGAGGACATAATAAATTGAGAATAAAAGACGTCAAATATTTATAAACAAATATATTTATTTGCTTTTGCACGCATTGCGTGCATATAAGGCTAGTTGTTCTAATGTTAAGTTGGTCCCTCCTATATATGCATGGTGGTAGATGTATGCTTTTATCTTTTATTGTTATGACACTAGTAGAATTTTTCTTATTCTTTGCGGTGGTATTCTTTGCGGTTTTACCCGTCACGCAAAGAATAAAACCACCAAAAAAAAGGAAAAATCGACATTAAACATATTCTTTGCCGGTTGTGCTAAAAACCGCAAGAATATATATGATGAAATTTTTTCAAATTTCGTTGAGGCCTATTCTTTGCGATTTCACCTAAAAGCGTAGCAATAGATTAAAATATTATTAAAAAATAATATTTTAATCTATTGTTGCGGTTCTTAGGAGAAACTGCAGCAATAGACATTTAAAATTATTAATAAAAGGCCCCAGCTAGGGTTTCCTTGTCATTCTCCTTCAGACCGCCGTTTTCACTCACCGTCTCACCCTCCTCACTCGATCTCCTCTCTCTCACTCATCCTTCCTCTCACAACACCCCTCAAATCCAAAACCCCGTCCGCCCCAATCTCTACTGCACACGGCATCGTTCATCATCATCATTTTCTCTCGCCGGCGAGTTCTCTTTCCTCTTCGCAGACCGGCGACTTCGCGACGAGTTCGAAATGGCGTCGCACCGTTCGCGGCCTCACTTCAGCCTCGCTGAACACCGGCAATTTAGTTAGTTGATTTGTTTTGATGAATATATTGGTTGATTTTTAAAGATGAATTACTTTTTTTTTCAGAGATTAAATGATTGATTGGTTTGCTACCTTGCGATCTCGATGTTTTTGTCATATCAGATTTTTTTTTTATTTGATTGTTACTTATGTCAATTTGAATTTTCGTCTCTCTGAAGAAGCTAAGATTGCATATCGTTTTTTTTAAGCTGAACTAAATGGTTGATGTTGGTGATTTGGATCCTTGATTGTTTTGGTAATATCAGAAAGTTTTATTTGAGTTCTCGCCCTTTTGAAGAATTCTATACTTTTAATCTTTCATTTATTCTAAATTGTGTTTTATTTGATTTAAAGAATTGAAATATAGTGTATGCAACTCCAGATTTCTGAGATGTGGAAGTTCATTTTGAAAGTCCACTTTTGAGTTCAGCGAAGCTATGATGATTACCCCTAAATCCTAGTTGTTAATAATATGTTAGATTTGATGTTCTTTTCTCAAATCCTAGTTGTTAATAATTAGCTCTTTTGACTTCCATATATTGTTAGAATTTAGATCTGAGAATTTAGATCTGATTGGTGATGTTGAAACTTTTGAATTCAATGATGTATTTAGGACCCTAATTTTAAATTGCAGGTGTTTTCATTTTTTAGTTTTCAAGATCTAATGTAATTTAGCTAGCTTTTACCCATTTTGTTGTCATCTATTCAATGAGCCTTGATATATTTTGTTAACATTTTTATGTCTCAAGTTTGAGGGTAAATTGAAAAAAAAAACTTTTTTTTTTTCTTGTACACGGCATCTTATTCTTTGCGGTTTTGGCTTAAAACCCAGAAGAATATATCTACCTATTCTTTGCGGTTTTTAGCCAAAACCGCAAGCAATATGCTTGTATTTTTTAATAAAAAAATAATCCTATTCTTTGCGGTTTTTGAAACCGCAGCAGAATATGCGCTATTCTTTGCGGTCAAAACCGCAAAGAATAGGTATTTACTATTCTTTGCCTCTTAATTATGCATGGCCAAAACCGCCGCAATAGGCCACTTAATGACCGCAGCAATAAGCATTTATTCTACTAGTGTGAGTTGTTATCTTTCTTGTTATTTTTTTTCTTATGAGAATTCATCATAAAAGATATATAGCTGATTAAGCAATTAACCAATTAAGTCGGATCTGGGGAACCTAGTGCTCGATGTTGGCAATTCAGTACGAAACTCATTCGGGTCAAACTTGATTATGATTCAAGTTTTATTGTTAAGGGAGAGATTTTTCATGATATATTGTGTTTGTTATTGCGTTATTTTTTTGCTTCTTTGATTTGCTAATATTGTTTTCTTGCAACTACGCTTCCGCCTCCTAACATTTTTTTAAACTAATTATGAATTAATTTTACTAGGAATATAGTCATGTTCTTACAATAGAATCATATGAAATCTTCTATGTAATATGAAACACTTATCAGATAAGACATATACTTTTTTTTTTTGAACAAAGTATATATATATATATATATATATATATATATATATATATATATATATATATATATATATATATACTCCCTCCATTTTTTTTAATTGCTACATTGTTGTATGCACAACAATTCAGGCAATGTCACTTTCAACCTTTTGGAAGGGTACTTTTTGACCCATTTAATGTAAAATAATGGGGAAAAGTGAAAAGTAGTCTTTTCGGTGGAAAATAGAAAAACAAATATAATAAGAAGTCTTAATGGTGGGCATCCCAAATAAGGAAAGGTTAAACAATGTAGTAATTAAAAAGAAACACCCATATATGAAAAATGTAACAATTAAAAAAAAACGAAGGGAATATATATATATATATATATATATATATATATATATATAAAATTTAAATAATGTTACTTATGTATGTTTATTAATTTTGTCGACCAAGCATACATTACCATAACATTAAAATTTTCTATATCTTCCCAAGAGTAAACTTCTAAATAATGAAGTGTAAATTGTTGGTGTCAGAAAAAGATATGACCGCTGGGCCAACGTCTTCGACTCGACTCATGCTGCAGTTCGATATGTGAAGGTCGGCCTCGGATCCGACCGAAACCTCGACCTGGATTACCTGCACTCGACTCAAAGACCCGACAAGATTATATTCTGACATGACCACACATACCTGCATTCAAACCCGAACCTGACCGTAACCCAACCAGATATTAAACCAAAAGCCAATTAGGCCCAGTAAATACATGATTCAACCTGATTTGTTTATGACTGACCCGAATTCAACTAGAATTCAGTTGAACCAGATAAAATAAGATTTGCCTGATTTGATCCAATTTTTTAAACCAACTTATTTGGACGACTAAACTCAACAAAATTACTTAAATTCAATTATTATTCTATATCTACAAAATCATTTAAATATGTTAATTTTATCTTTTGCTAAAAATTATTATTACTCTCACTATTAGTATAGTTATAATTATTATTCGTTTTCTTTTGTTTCCTAAAACCAACGAACATGTTGGCAAACTCCATCATGAAGCAAACTAAACTAAAACAAAGAGAGAAAACAGAGAGAGTGAAACGCTAAAACCCAACCGAGAAAATAGGAAAAAGTTCCTTAATTTCGAAAAATTGGTATTGCCAGAAAAGAAGGCAATGAAATTATAGAGTGAAGGGTATAAACAGATGCATTTCTCCTCTATCACCTCGACACTATGTTTCATCATCGACACTGTTAATTATTTTTTCATACAGCTGAAGATGAGGCTATTCTCTTCACATCACTAATGGGAATACAAAGAATGCAACTCTTTAAACTCAGTGCAAAATTCGTGAATCATAACCAAAAGTCAAATTTAAGATTTTCATATAAGCATTAGTTTCACAATTACATCAAAGAGGTATAAACTCTCCTTGCATTCCACTAAGCAACTGAAGTTATAGCAAATTAGCAATTCATTGTACCCATAAAATTAGGTGGGAACAAGTTCTTACGGGAAAAAAAAAGGAGATGTCAAATGGGTGAAACCCCAAAATTCGAAAGAAAACCAAAGTACTTCATATGTCCCTGTGTTCAATTCTCATGAAATCACCAAAATATTAGATCTTTTTTTTACATATAAACTCCATTGAAGTCCCGTGAAGCTTAGTGCTTTTCATATTTAAAACTCCAATTTTTTCTTTCCATTTTTCCTTCATTATTCTGGTTTTTTCTCTCGCCTATGATTTGTTGATTTTGGTTCGTTCCCTCGACAAAGCCGCACCGGTGATTGCCTTCACCAGTTGGCATTGTTGATGTTGCCCCTTCATTTCTCTCTCCTCGGTCTGCCCTGTTGTGGGTCGGCGCTGGCATCTCCGACTGGTGCGTCGTCACTCCGACACCAGCTCATTGTTGGTGTTGGGTGTGCGAGCTGTTACAACATAATTACATCAATGGGGGCTTAGTGACAATCTTCTCTCTCCTCTTTTTGGTTTTCTTCTTCGTGAGATTTTGTGTGTTTAAATTTTTTGGGTTGTTGTGGATGTCATTGTTGTGTTAATGGAGAAAGAGGAGGTGGTGTTATATAGTGGATGGATTGTTGAAAATTTTGAGATTTGGTTTTGGAGGGGTTTATCCCGCGCTCCTGGTGGAAGATGATGTTTCACCAAAAAAAAAATAGATGGAAGACGTTGGATTTTTTTGCATCCAACGGATGAGGATGCCGATCCGTGTGTTATTGATGTGACCAAGTTATATGCGATTATAGAGTATTGAGAAGTCCATTTTACTAAGGTTTAAGGTTTAAGAAGGAGAGTTTGACTCATCTAAACCTTAGTGTGGAGAAAAGCGAGTTATAATGAATTTGCAGTATTAGAGGAGATTTAAGGATATTTTGTGGTTCCATATGCTTTTGATTATTTACAGGTGGATTAAGCTCACAAAGTTCCTTGGAGTTTAGAGTTATATGGTGAAGCATCCAAGTTCACCCTATCTGTGGCTCCACGGCATTGTTTGCCCACCATGGGCGTTGAAGAGCCCACCTCGAGCGTTTGTAGAGAAGGTTGGATGGTGGGCAGTATAGAGTGCCCGAGCTGGGCACCACACACACACGGCCGGCGCTCATCGAGCAGTAGAGTATCATGCGCAGCATAGGATGCCCGACTCGCGCACAACAAGTGCACGACTCGCGCATATCGAGAGGAAGCAGCTGTTGTGCAGTATCGAGTAGCGAAGGCCCGACTCGCGCACTCAGAGAGCCCGACTCGCGCACTTCGACGCGGCTAAGACTCTTTGGCAGTTTTCAGCTTTCCTTAAGTTTTATTAATTAAAAAAAACGTTTTGTTATGTCTTGGAATTTCGGGACTGAATTAGAGAGGATAGAGAGAAGAACCCTAATCCCTAATTTTCTCCCTTTTTGAGTTTCGAATAATTAGTTTGAAGATTTGCTTGATGGATGCTATGTCGATTGTAGCCTAAATCTAGTCTTGAGAACGGTTAATCAAGCTTCGGTCTATTATTGTGAGGTTTCTCTTTATTAACTTTTTCTTAATTATAATTGTGATTTCTTGATTTTAATCTATGATTGTGGTATGTATTGCTAGGAGTACTACTAGTTTATACATTCGATTTATCATTTGCTAGGATTTAGAATTGATGCCGATTCATCTGTTCTTCTTTCATGAGTAGCAATCTAGGGTTTGATTAATGAATCTGATTATTCTTGATTATTCACTAGAGAAATCACAAGTTCCAATTTGAATATGTTGTGCTAGCAATTTGTTAATTGGCTCATTGTTTCCTAGTTCGTTGATGTTCTATTGATTTGAATTTAATCTCTGATTAGATTAGATTAATCTTTAGTTCAAGTTTTATGATCATCTGATTGTGATTGTTTAACGGTACTTTTGAGGGAAAGGAATTTGATTTCCAACTTTGAGTAATTAAGAGTAAAGTTACACATTTGAGAAACCAATGATCAATAGTATGAATCGAAGTGGCCATTAACCGAACTCAAGATTCTTCTCTTCTTGATTACATTACTTTTTGATTGTTCTTTAGTTCTTCATATTTAGTTATTCAATTCTTTAATCCCAAAACCCCCATTTGATCTATTATAAGCACGAGTTAGTCCCCAAGTCTCTGTGGATTCGACCCTACTTGCCACTTACATTTATTTGTATTGGAAAGAAGGAAAATAAACTTTTATCTTTGGTAGCGCGTACGACAGCGTCCCACCAGTTATGTTATGACTTGATCTATGTGGTATATTAGTTGTATACTTCATTATCTAACGGTTGATAGAGCAGCTAAGTGAACCTTGTGGATTGCTCCTTAGGCAGGCTAAGTGAACTTACATTGATATATTCATTGATCTCATCCGACAGCAGTTATTTCCATTCAATTAGATGTTTTTAGTTTCAAAATTAATTGTAATTAAATACGATTAAGTTAAATAGAGTATAGCTATCTTGAATTAACTTAATGACTTATATTTATACATCCATCTAACCCAATAACTACATATTAGTTCAATCAAATGTTTTGAGTTTCAAAATACATTTCACAAAAAGACGATTAACTCAAATATTGTATTGTTATCTTGAATTAGGTTAACGACTACCATTAACACATTCATTTAGTACAGTAATAAGTACTTGGAATCATTTAAGTATATGTTTTTAGTTTCAAAATGCATTATACACTAAAAGATAATTAGCCTAATGATTAACCACTTACATTAACTAATCTATACACTAATTAACTAATCTTAATAGTTGTTGTCTTGGTTTAGTAACTTACAATCTTTAGTAATTAGTTAATTATTATTATTTCATTATAATTTAAAATTTTAATTATCTTTATTGAAGTTATTATTAGTATTATTTAAGTATAAATATTATTATTATTATTAGATTAAAATTGTGAATTGAGTTTTTAAATTTTTATTAGACTCCTTATAGCGTTACTTATACAACTATCAGTCTATTACTCAATTAAGTAATAGTATAATTATATTTATTTAAGTGATGCATTCATTGATCTCGTCTGATAACAACTTGTTTCAATCCAAATACATGTTTTTAGTTTCGAAATGCATTTCACATGAAGACTATTAGCTAACATAGTGTATTATTCTTGAATTAGCTTATAATCTATATTGATAGTTTGATACATTCATTCATCTTATCTAGTAACAACTTCTTTCAACTATCTAGGAACAAATTAGTGAGTTACTGAGTTGGTATAAATCTCAGTGAGTAACTGACTAAATGCTAAATTAACATATGGTTGTTAATAAGTTACTATCTAGTTAGTACTTGTTAACTTATTGACTTATGGTTGTTATATTTACTATCATTTATATAAACTGTTGTTATGTTTATTATTATTATTGTACAACATATGAACTCTCGTTATAATGTACTTAGGCCTCATACGAACCGTTGTTGTAAACATATGATTGTCATTTGTTATAATATTATAACATATCAAGAGTTGTTGTACTAATCTATAATCAATATAGTATTAGAATGATTTTACAATTATTTTAATACCAATGTACTACTAAAATGACTAAACATATTGATAAACTAGTTTGTTTATACTTCATCACATATAGTCACAACATAATACATATATACCGCGTTATGTGTGTTATTGTTATCGCTATTATTAGCATTGTTGCTACTATTACTGTTAGTATTTGTATTTTTATTGTTATTGTTATTGTTAGTATTTTTGTTTTTATTTGTATTACTATTGATATTGTTAGCATTATTACTATTACTGTTATTATTTGTATTATTATTATTATTATCATCATCATCGCTTTATGTTTATTATTATTAGTATTCTCGTTATCATCATAGCTATTTACAAACTTATATATCAATCATAATGCTTATAATAATAAATCATTTATATAAACCTTGAAACTGATCGTCTACTCATTATTATTGTTGTTGGTTATATTATATAATATTAGAACATATGAAGAGTCGTTCTACTCCCTTACTTATTAGAGTGGTTTTACGCAGTTGATTAGTCGAAATAAGAGTTGACTAAGAGAATACACTAAACATCACGGTAAGCAATATAGTGTTTTTATTAGTTTTTCGTTATCATCCATATATTTATCGCACACACACATATGTATATATATATCGATCTTAATACTTTTAATAATATGATTCGTTTACAAAATCCATAACAAAATTAAAATGATCCGACCAGGAGTTAACCGAAGTTGAATTGACTTCAAATAGCGAATGGATCCGATGCTTTATAATGATCGAACTAAGGTCATTATAGATTCAACCCGAGTATAATTGACTCTACCCAAGCGTACATGAAACCCAAATACGACTTGCGCAAACCCGGCTAAAAAATGTCCGCGAGCGATCATACCCGGGAATGGATCGACTTGTAAATGGAACGCTTAGACCTGTCCGGCACCCGACAATCCTATGATTCAAATGTATTCGACCCAGATGAACAAAACCTAACCAATCACGACCTGGGGCACTGACTGTCAGAATCCTGACCTGTCCGAGTCTGACCTGGTTCGCCGTGGGTATACCCAGAACCTGTTTGAGAACCTGTTTTGACACCACTACACGAGTTGTCTTTATAATATTTTAAAAGGGTCATTTGCGTCGGTTTCAACTTCCAAGGCAACAACCGACGCAAATGACATATTATATGCGTTGGTAACTAGGATTTGCGTCAGATTCTTGTCCACATCCGGCGCAAATAGTTATCAATTGCGTCGAAGCTTTATCCGACGCAGATCTTGTCTGGGTAATTTGTGTCGAAACTTGTAGTGTTGCACCTTAAACCGACGTAAATGATGCTCTCAAAACCGACGCAAATCGTCGATCCTCTATTAGTGATAATTGGTCAATGAACCAAAGATAGAGTTCAGGGGTGAGGGTACAGTTATGATAATGAATCAAATTCGCCCATTGTTAGCCTCTACTTAATACGATTTATATTCTACTTTTATAGAATTAGCCAACCAAGAAATATGTGAATGCATTTAAAGATCTATGTTGGTTTAGTAAACAAGCAAAAAACTATTTTTTTGATACTTTCCTTAAGTAATCAAATTATTAGGTTCTTAATTAATTGTCCAAATTTATTATCTGACTTTAATGTTGGAACATTTATTTAAGTCTTTGATTAGAAAAAATAAACGTATGAGGTGATTAAAGTAATAAGCACATAGGGATGAATATGATAGATAGAAAAAAAGAGAAAAAGATTAGAGATTAGAATATATAAGAAGACATGAATTGTTTAATGATCTACATTATGAAAAATTTGTTAGTATCTTCAAGTAATTAGATTGAATTGAAATTAATCGAGATTGCAGGTTGTTTTTGAAGTGTTTAGATTTGGAGTATTAAAGGTGATATTCTTCGATGAAAATCGTTGAAAGTCATCCCAAAATCAGGTGAAAATAGGGTCTATTTATGGGAAAACCAGATTCCGGAAATCAAGTAAATGATAAAAAGCATCGCTCAAGGAGAATGCGCTCCATGCAAGGTCCGTGCGTCCAGCACATGCCTTTTGCATTTCTCTGTTTTGTTGACTGTCCAATGGTTGCACGCGTGCAGTGGGGGATCTTGATCAACTATTTTACAGGGGCTGAATAGATAAATTAAAAGTTTAAGCATAAGAATTTTTAAATTAATGATTTTTTTTTATAGAAGCACATCAAGTTTGAATATACTATTATCAATAGCTATAAAGAAGTTGTAGAAAATGTAATTGCTCTAAATCTCGATCCTTCAACTTTTAAGCATTTTTGTCCATTTTATTTGTTTGACCATTGAAGAAACTTAAAGGAATTGAAAGAATAGCTTATAAGTAAGTAAGTAAATTTTAAGAAATTGAATTAGTTCATTAGTAACTAAGTCAATTACCAAATTACTTTCTTAAATCACAACAAAAAGAAAAAAGAGGTACACTTGACTTGGTATGATGGTTGGAATTAATATGAAGAAAAAAAGAAGTAGAAAACAATATCACTATTGAAAAGAAGAAGATAGGAATAATATATGTCCAAAGATTAAGGGAAAACAAAAAAAATGGAAAAAGGCATCTAAAATGAAGAGAATTTGAAATTTAGAAAACAACATACTCAGTGGGGTTTCGAACCTCGTCCGTTTGTCATGTTGCTCTGCATCAACAACATTTGTCACTGCGCTAACTTAATCATCACACACTCAATTGCAACAGGCTTATTTTATTTTACTAATTAAGGGGGGGCCAGGCCCAGGTCCGCCCTTATAATAATCCGCCACTACGTGTGTGCAAAATATTGCGTCAGACAAAACCGTTAGATCCTGCAACAAATTCAAGTTTCTTGCAATTTGAATAAGTTTGTTGAACTACCCAGGAAAGTTTGCCTAATAATGCTGGAAAACAGAAGTCCTTTAAACTTTTCCAAACCAAAATTTGTGCTATTGTATTAACTTAACCTCTAGTACATTCATACGCTTCAAACTCCACACTTCGATACGTATCATTTACTTCATGCATATAGAAAAAAACACATTTAACTATAAACGTTCCAACATCAAGAGATTGTATAAAAAAAATACAAATCAAGTAACTAGCTTCTTAATTAAGCTGCAAATCCATCGCCCAACCAAAACGTTATTAAGGTAGCCTTTCTTTTCGATCTCTTCTGATCTCTTTTTTCTCTTCAAAACCCTATCCACCAATGATAAACCCAAGGCTGCCATCAATAAATTTATCTATATATAAGCCGCAATTTCTTTTTCTGTTTTAATTTATGATCAATAATAAAGATCACCATTTATATGGTAATTAAAGTCATTATCCTCATATAGGGCTAATTGTGTCCCTTATATAAGGTTTTGTTATCCCCCTCACGTGAGTCATGGAGGGATTTTTAATTATTTTCTTTCTTTCTTTGCGTTTTGTGTGCGTAGTTATATAAATTTGGAAGATTCGTTTTGCAAAATTGTAGATTTAAATATTTATTGGTTTAGGCATGCAGTTTGAAAGATTTCTCCTACATATTTGCTGTCTAGAGGACCGACCAAAACTTAAAACATTAACTAATATACACCAATGACACTACGTCAAAAACGATGCAAAGACATGTAAAATTATGTAGGCCGAGCATATTAGAAACGATGCTATTAGTACATGGGTGATAATACTTGTATTGAAATCTTAGATCTTAGGAGATGATTGTAAGTGCTGAATAGATTTTATTTAATAAAATCATCCTTTCCTATTCCTTAAAAAAAAAAAAAGTAACTATGCTAGATACGCGTAAATTTGACAAATCTTGGAAGAGTATATTTCTTTTTCCATGGGAAGCTTTTGCTGAAAAATGAAGCACTTATTTGTGAGTGCAACAATGACATATAAATTTTATATACTTATATAGGTCTCAGTAGATTGTCATTCAAAATTAAAGAGAGAAACCAAAGCCAACAATGTATGTTGCTTCTCTACCAAATTCACTGTAGCAAGCATTTCCTCGAATAGAAATTCAACCCCATTAAACTGTTGGCTTTTTGCATTAACTATTTTTTATATCATGCACTCGTTAAAAGTCTAGCTAGGTGCATCAGATTCTTTCCTTTCATTTTTCAACAAACAGAAATACACTTTCGAGCGTATTCAGCATATGCTCGCATACTAAACGGTTTATATATAATAGGCCTTCATTATACTTCTTAATTATCCCAAAACCATACATTTCCCTTATCTTAACATAAGAAGAGAACATAAAAGTTCTTGATCGAGCGAGAGATGGAAGTGGTTAACATGAAGCAACCACAAACCGGTTACAAATTCAATACTAGTAACCGAAATGAACGAGAAAGTTATTTCGCGTTCATATTTTCGTCTTTTAAGAAGAGCAAGAACAAAAATAAGCATATCCAACGTAATCAACCTCCTCTAAGTAACAACTACAAGGTAGAACGTTCAATTGAGGATGATGATGTTGATTCGAAAGCCGACGTTTTCATGCAAGAAAAGCGCAGGAATCAATCACTGACGAATACCTCCACTAGGAACGGATGTGCAGGGGACGTTGATTGTGAGGCTGAGCTTTTCATTCGAGAGAAGCGCAAGAAGATGTTGTTTAGTAAGACCATGTCCTTGTTTGTAAGGAAATAAGTATCTATTATATATTGGAAGAGTTGGGGGATACCAAAAAATAAAAGGAAAAAAGAAAAGAAAAGAAAAAGAGGGGTAATTAACTCTTTTTTTTAAAAAAAAAATCCCTTATTTAGTGGGAGAACTCCCACAATTAACTGACCATATCTACTATTAACTTTTATCTCTAACTCCCAAAACCAAATTACAGTTAAACTCTCCAAAATTCTTGAAAGTTCTTCATTTTCTCCTCTCTAGTATCTGCAAACAGAAGCACAACAGTGTTAACTACAATTCCCCTTTTCAAAGACCAAGAGCAGTTGATCCATTTTTTGCTCTTCATCTGATTCATAATTTGTTATCATACATTAATTGGTGTGCTTTTAATTTAGCGTGAGAGTGAACCAAACTAAGAGGAGCAAAAGACAAACCAAGAGGACAGAATGGATTGAGAATAAAAGACGTCAAATATTTATAAATAAATATATTTATTTGCTTTTGCACGCATTGCGTGCATATAAGGCTAGTTGTTCTAATGTTAAGTTGGTCCCTCCTATATATTCATGGTGGTAGATGTATGCTTTTATCTTTTATTGTTATGAGTTGTTATCTTTCTTGTTATTTTTTTTTTCTTATGAGAATTCATCATAAAAGATATATAGCTGATTAAGCAATTAACCAATTAAGTCGGATCTGGGGAACCTAGTGCTTGATGTTGGCAATTCAGTACGAAACTCATTCGGGTCCAACTTGATTATGATTCAAGTTTTATTGTTAAGGCAGAGGTTTTCCATGATATATTGTGTTTGTTATATATTGCGTTATTTTTTTGCTTCTTTGATTTGCTAATATTGTTTTCTTGCAACTACGCTTCCGCCTCCTAACATTTTTTTGAACTAATTATGAATTAATTTTACTAGGAATATAGTCATGTTCTTACAATAGAATCATATGAAATCTTCTATGTAATATGAAACATTTATCAGATAAGACATATAATTTTTTTTTCTGAACAAAGTAATATATATATATATATATATATATATATATATATATATATATATATATATATATATACTCCCTCCATTTTTTTTAATTGCTACATTGTTGTATGCACAACAATTTAGGCAATGTCACTTTCAAGCTTTTGGAAGGGTACTTTTTGACCAATTTAATGTAAAATAATGGGGAAAAGTGAAAAGTAGTACTTTTTGGTGGAAAAAGAGAAAAACATGCATATATAATAGTAGTACTTTATGGTGGGCCATATGGAAAATGTAGCAATTAAAAAAAACGGAGGAATATATATATATATATATATATATATATATAATTTAAATAATGTTACTTATGTATGTTTACTAATTTTGTCGACCAAGCATACATTACCATAGCATTAAAATTTTCTATATCTTTCCAAGAGTAAACTTCTAAATAATGAAGTGTAAATTGTTGTTGTTAGCAATGAAGTTTCTTACTAGAGGACCTAAAGTTTGCTTAATTGATGTATGAATCTATTAGTAAATGCCAGAACTATTGTGTAAGTTCAAAAAATAGAAAGATGACACAAAATTTTACCGTATATCATGATTCAAAAAGAGATATTGACTGCATAATAACTCTTCGAATTATTTTTCGTTCCTTCTCTCTCTAAAACGAGAGTCTCTCTCACTAATCTGTGAGTTCCTTTTCGCAAAATCTCTTCAAAAAGATTTTTTTTTTTAAAAACAACATGGACATCTTCTAAAGCATGCAATCCTTTTCTTTTCCTTACTCTATCTTTTACTGAAAAAGGCGACTGTTCTACATTTCTCTTCCCCAATTGTAGACATTCCTTGTATTGGGAATTGTGTTTGGAAACTAGGGTTCTGCTCAAGCATTCATTACGCCTAGGATTTCTGGATTCTAGCATGTTTAGACATCCCAAATGGGCACCATGCAATCCCAAGAAAAAACATTTTTACACTTGTCAACGAAGATCAAGAAGGAACTCTAGGTTTTCCTTAGCTTGCTTTAAATTTGTTAGGATCTCTTGCATTTACTACCCATCTCTTCCTCTTCCGATTTTCTCTTTTCCTGTTTACTCCACATTAACTCCAAATTACAGTTTGTTCATTTATGAGTGATAATAATTTCAATCCTAATTTCAGGTTTGGGGTTTTAATAAAGCCACCATCACATTATTCCAACACCGAGCCCATAAATTGAAATCTATTTGTTGTTGGGGTTTTCTTTGGTTCAAATGCACCAAGCCCAGTATTGGTCCAAGGTCTAGTAAACACCCAGTGGCAGCGACGAGGATACATTCAGATCAATAGAACTGGAATATACTACATCTTCTATTTCTCCAACAGAGAAGATTTGGAGGGTCTGCTACATCAACATACTGCAGTCATAGATGGGCGAATTATTACGCTTCGCAGAAGCCATTTGTCACAAGTACCAAACACAATCTCTTTCAACTTTGCTAGATTATGGGTTAGGGTGGTTGGTTTGCCATTTGCGTATCTCTCTTCCGATTGGGGGTATAGAGCACTTCGGCATGCCGGTTTCGTATAAGAGATAGAGCATGCAAGCAATGAGCTCCCTTCTCAGCCCAAAATTAGGGCTTGCATGTTGGTATAGATCTATCTGAACCTTTGCTTTCAGGGTGCTATCTTCCATTTATATGATAATCAAGTGGTTTGGGTTTATTTTAGATATGAAGGGGTGTTTCGATTTTGTAAAAAATGTGGGCGGGTTGGGTACTACACTATGGGTTGTCCAGATCCTGAAGCAGATGCACAAAGAAGACTTTGTCATCGGATGTCGGCGCTGGAATTATCGGGAATATAGAGTTCTCTATGATCCTGTCAATCAAGTCTACTACACTAATCATATAGAAGGTCTGCCGGATCGCTTCCGTTATAGGACACCTAGGTTAATCTTTTTCAACAACCAACTCCAAAAGACTACCCACTTCGAAATCCTAACACTCAATCATATAGTGATGATTCGGATGGTTTTCGTCAATTTGCTATGGATGAACCGCATTAGTATGAATCGGATGAAGTCTTCTACTCTAGTGACGAAGATTGCCCGGCTAATAGAGGATCTCCTCCACACAAGTCTCGGAATCCCATACATCAACAATTGGATGGTGAAATGTCGATGGCTAACTACAACAATATGGTCCGTCAGTCACCGGGTCGAAGGTATGGTTTTTCATGTCAGATGATCCTTATGCCCATTTTTATCCTGAACAATCACACTTAAATGGATATCAAAATCTTTAAAGTCCTGCCCCTCAAAATTTTGAGCATGGGGAAGGTTCTACTCAACCTCGGACTTTATTTGAGACTCTTGGAATATCGGAGTGGGCTAATCAACGACACACTCCAACTGGGGAGGAAATACCTACGGGTTTACTGGATGATGTGGTTACCCAGATTGTTAGGGGTGGTGAATTTCAAGCTTTACCAGTTACTAGCTCTCCTACCTTACCACAAGTTGCGCAATCTCGAAATCCCTTTTCTGGTCCATCTATTATTCCCAACTTAGAATCCTTTACCCAAGCTTCGACTAGGCTTCATCTCTTTTTAAATAGTTTTAATCCTACTAGGGTTCACCGTACTAACTCCACTTTTACTCATTCACCAAATTCCCATTTTTCAACTTTCACAAATTCAGCTTCCACTTCCCGTATCCCTCCCCCTATTTAACGAGATCCACCAAACTCACCCCAATCTCCAAATCAACATCGATTCTCCCTCAGTTCAGCCTCAGCTCAAATGTGGCCCAGGAAACGACTCAACCTTGGCCAACTACAATGGAGTCAATCATCAAATGATTTACAACACCTTAATATTCCACACTTTTTGTCCACGGACTGTTATCTTAAAAGGCGTCGACTTAGCTGGGAATGCAAAGAGGGTTTCAACCTCTAGTATAAATACAAAGATGAAGTGGTTTGGAAGGCCAAAGCTATCACTGATATGGTTATGACAGAGGATTTGGGTGTCGAGGCAGGAGAGGAGATCACTTCAAGAGCTTTTATGAAACACACTCTTACTAAAGTCAGCCCTGAATCAGCTCCTAAGAAGTTGAAAAGCTCTTCTTTGATTGATGATGATGGTGATGAGATGATGAAAATGCAGTTTTCACTGGTGCTCTCTCTATCCCCACCTATTGGTGCGGAGGCTAGCCCTTCACAGCCTCCCAAGTGGATATGAAGCTAATAGCTTAGAATGCAAGGGGTTTGAATGATGACAATACCGTTGCTATTCCATACATTAAGTGGTTAGTCCACTGCCATCATCCTATGCTATGTTTTATTTTTGAATCTAAATGTTTAGTTTCTAGTATGACATCAAGTTAAACTTTTTAAACCCTACTTTTGTTCATGGCTTTGATGCCATTGGTTCTAGGGGAGGTATGTTTGTTCTAGGTTGGTCTAACTTTATGTTGTTAGTTTGGAGTCCACTCAAAATTTTCTTTTGATTTATGTAACTGAATTGTATGGACTTTCAATACTATGTGTGCGTTGTGTATATATGGAACGCCTTGTGTTCCAGATAGATCCCATGTGTGGGATCATCTCCACTGAATTATTTCTACCTTACTAGAATGCATTTTGCTCGGGGATTTTAACCAGGTTGAGTTTTACAATGACAAATTAGGGGGCAATGCAACTATTAGAGGTTGGGATGTATTCATGCAATGGCGAATGTCTACTGCTCTTATGGAAATTACTTTTATTGGACCTAGATACACATGGTCTAATCATCACGAACCTCCCAATCTGATTATGGAAAGGTTAGATAGAGCAAATTGTTCCACTTGGTGGGGTGACAAATTTCCTAATGGAATCCTTCTCATGAGCCAATTCTTTTTCCGATCACACAACGATTATTTATGATACTAATATTACTAATCATGGCAACAAGCACCCCTACCAGCTAGACAATTGGTGTTTAACCTCGTCGTAAGTAAGACACATGATTGAACAAAGCTGGTCAACTACGATACAAGGTTCTCCTACTTTTGTGATCACAAAAAAACAATAGTTGGTTATTAACAGCACACTCAAACCATGGTGCTTATCTCATCGACTTGTTCAAGGGATTAACTGGAAGAATATTTGTGAATAACTTGGTATTCAAGGTTTGCATGTTGATAACATGTCGGACGCTAATCAATATCTTCATGCAATTCAAGATACTATACCTCATATCAAAGAAGGTTATTGTTTCTGGCAACAAAGAATGAAAACATTATGGACCCTATATGGTAATGTGCCTTCAAAGCTTCTTTATGCTATAGAAAAGAAATGATCAATTGGGAAAACTCTATCTCATCTTCAAGCTAAGAATGGCCAATGGATTTCTAATTCTATGGATATCAATAAGGAGATTGTTGACAACTTCAAAGATGTCCTTCAACAACAACAATCAGAAAAGACTATGAAAGAACTTGATACGGTTCTGCGTGAGTTGGATATTCAAACAATGTCAGCGGATATTCTCCAATCTTTAAACCAACCTCTTTTTGATTCTGAAAATAAGGAAGCCATGTTCTCTATAGGTAAATCCAAATCTTCATGTATGGATGGCTTTACTGCGGATGTAACAACCCACCCTTCTGAGCTGCTAGCTAAACATGCTTAACATTCATAAATCTCAATTATCATATGACAACCTCAAAATTCATTTTCTGGCAATGGAAACAAACATGTAAAACGATCCTGAACCTGTAGGTTGTGGGCCAACAATACAATGTTCTTATATTAGACCTCAAAGAATCATATACTTATTCTTATGATGATCTTAAAATGTAATATAACCCAATGTCACAAAGAATTTTTCTGGCACTCGATCCAAATACTCTTGGCCCACAGCTCCTCCGTTTCTCTAGCATAACTCAAGCTTTCCACACGAAGCCTGCAAATCATGGAAACAAATACAAAACAAACAACTAAAATGAGCGGAAAGCTCAGTAACTTTACTTCAGCCCGTCAAAATGGTTTTAGTTCGCAAATATTTCCACAAATCAATTGCACTTAAAAAGGTACTTATAATGAAGTTGATTCTTTAAAATTGTAAGGTCAACATGACTCAATAAAAGTAACATGAAATAAAATCAAGTCCAACTTAGCGTATGGGGATTCAGATTTCTTACCAGATTTTCTTAAAAACACCCACAGATATAAAATCGTCAAACAAGGATTATTTCCGAGTGAAAAACATATCTGCTCACTAGTGTCTTAACAATCGCATAGAATACATAAACTCAACTTCATAAATCTCCTTTGAAATGTAAAGTAAGAGTTCACAAACTTTAGTTACTTATATTAAGGGGAAGTGAACCCGAATAGAGAGGCATGGTCAACCTGACACTATACCATCTCTAACCTTATCTCCTTAGCTTAACTTACAGGGTGGTTGCCACCTTACTTAACTTATGGGTCGTCACCCATCTTTTCGTACTACTTGCAAGACTTTCAGGACATGTCCTCCTAACTCATAACTTGTCGTAACTTAACTTATCGTAACTTAACTTATCGTACTTAGCTTGTGGTTGTTCTTCACTGTCTAGAGACAGCTTCTTCCCCTTGTAAAACATACTCAAAATAGTACTTTTATAGTCAAAAGATCGTCTTTCAACTCATCCACAATTTACTCAAAAGCTCATGAGCTACCATACATAACATAAATTATTTGTCGGTTTCCGGAATAGCATAAATAAAAAAACATAGATAATAAAAGTCTTTTTCATAAATTATTTCTGCAAAATATACTTTGTGTACAAATCACAATCTAACTCATATGACCAATCTGGTCAAGATGAAATACATGTTCAAACTAAAAGAATAAATATTTGCGTACATGTTTTGTCACAATAACTTGTTAAGACCTTATTGGCCTAAAATCGGTCATTTACATAACTTGCACTAGTGGAAAAAAACGGAAGGGCTGCGGTGAAAACAGCCCCAAGGGCTGCGTTTTTGGCCAGCAGCCCTTTCCGTAGCAGCCCTTCACTAAAAGTGAAGGGTAGTGCGGTTTAGGCCCAAAACCGCAGCCCTTCCATATTGGAAGGGCTACGGTTTTGGGCCTAAACCGCAGCCCTTCTTTGTACAAAGGGCTGCGGTTTTGACCATAACCGCAGCCCTTTTGACCAAAAAAAAAAAAAAAAAAAAATTTTTTTTTTTGCATTTTTTTACTCCTAACAATCAAAAAAATAACAACGCTTAACTAATCAAGCAAAACAAAATTATAAATTACAGTTGAAATTATAAACACAACAAAACACAACAAAACGAAATTTACAGTCGAAAAAACAAACAAAATGAAATTATAAATTAACGAATCAACAAGAACATCAAATTAATTCTACAAAATAAAATAAAAACCTAAAATACAAAATAAAATGCTTAACTAAACCTCAAATATCACAAGTAACAAATAAATTACAAAAAAAAAAAAACTGATGAGCACGAACTGACTGAACTCCTTGTCGTGAGCCACTCGGAAACAAGTTGAACAAACTTATTCCACTAAAAAAATCACATTTCGGTTCTACTATGCAAAGATTCAAAAACTTAATAGTCTTAAACAAACTAGCTGAATATAATCACAATTCAAGAACTTCAAAATTCGACAAAACAATGAAAAAAAACCTAAAATTGACAAAAAAAATCACGAACCAACAAATCTCGAACTATGCCGGCGAGGGGGGAAATCCGGCGAGGGGGAAAAATCCGGTGAGATCGGTGCGCGAAGTGAAAAAACCGACGAGGTGTTGTTAGCGAAGGAGATGAGCACGACAACCTCGCCGGAAAACGCACAAAATTAAAACCACAAAATCAAGCACAAAATTAAAACCACAAAATCAAGCACAAAATTTAATCACAAAAATAAATCACCTCGTTTTTAGCAGACAACCGGCGAAGAAATGAGAGGAGAGAGAAAGTCGTCTGTAAAAGCACGAACCATCGCCGGCGAAGGACGACTGATTTTGATCGACGAACGACGAAGATTTTGTTGTGTTGCGTCGCTGCTGTTGGCGTGACGGCAGAAGCAGCGTGCTTTGGTGCAGTAGCGTGCTTTGGCGGCGAACTCTAGCCGAGGTCGAAGAGAGAGAGGCAGGGAAGGAGATTGTGAGAGAGGAGAGAGGCAGGGGAGGAGAGAGAATGAGAGAGAATGAGGGAGAGTAAAGGAGCGCTAGGGTTTAGATATTTCAAAAGCCCGCCCAAAATTCCTTCTAAAATATTTAAAAGCCTACTGAAATAATGTTTTCGCGGGTGGGTGAAGGGCTGCGGTTAGCCCAAAAACGCAGCCCTTCATTTTTACGAAGGGTGCGTTTTTGGGCTAACCGCAACCCTTCACTAAAAGGGCCGCGGTTAGCCCAAAAACCGCAGCCCTTCGTTAATGAAGGGCTGCGTTTTTGGGCTAACCGCAACCCTTCACTAAAAGGGCTGCGTTTTTAAAAAAACCGCAGCCCTTCGTAAACGAAGGGCTGCGGTTTTTGGGCTAACCGCAGCCCTTACACCGCAGCCCTTGCATTTTTTTCCACTAGTGTTGTACACAGTTAATAGAAGTTGATGTATCCATAGCATAATCAAAGGTATAAACTTATTTATAAAAATAGAAACACAATCCTTAGCACCGGCATAGTAATACATTTTTGCTGAACATAAACGTTATGTCAAATCCCTTAGCCTCGCTATACACCAGCTCCGGAATATCCACGCTTTATTCCGCTCCTTTGCTAACCATAGCTAGTATACATAACTTCCTCGATCATCACAATAATAGTTCAGTAACTTTCTTATCGATTTCCAACTACGAAAGCTATTTCAATTAGTACTCTTATATAGAATCTTTTTCACCATTTGAAATAAAGTCCCATAGTTGAACCAAATCTTCCAACTCAAAAATAATTGACTTTATTTCACAAATCATCCCCTATTACCTCCATAACTTGTTAATACTCAGTATCATATACTCCTCAAGAAAATCCACACATAAAGAAGAACCCGGTTAAGCTAGTAATACTATCTCCTTTCCTAACTATAAAAGTTCTTAAATAAATCCAATTCCACTCATCTAGAGCACCTTACTCAAATTTTATCTTCAAACTCAATATTATTTATAAGAATAATCACCTTGACCATAATAACTATACCAATTTTGCAAAAATAGAATTTAGAACAACAATCAGTTCTAAAATGTAACTCATTGACTGAATGTTTTAAAATCAAGATCAAGAGGATGTCAAAAACTCATTATACCTTTGATACAATTAGCCCAACTCATATGGGTTTTCCTCAAATAAATTGCACACGAGCATATCAAGATAATCACTCGGGTCCCCGAACAACTACAATGTTGCCGACGGCCGACGACCAGCAGCATTGGCAGCGGCAAACGCGCAACAACAGTCAATGGAGGAGTGGAAAAGTTGAAGCAAGGAGGGCTCGAGCTCTTGCAGCTCTCGACAAGTAGTGGTGGCACCGCTGCAATGGCAAAACGCAGATAGTAGCCCGACTGGTGGTTGGAGCAGAGAAGAGTGATGGTGGCCGGCGTTCGGACACAAAATTCACCAGCAACAAGTGGCAATGAGAGAAGATGAGTGCGTAGTAATCCATAACTGAATACAAGTACGAGCTAGAGAGAGACTTTTGGGGCATTTTTATGGTTGCTTTCTATCTAAGTGAGTATTAAACTTTGGTAGCAACAAATTGAGGAATCTGTAGTGTTTGATGAATTAAGGAAATTTCGACAGCTCATAACTTTAGATGAGTTGGTTCTTGGTTAGCAAGACACGAAGAAACCAATTTGACTTTTGGAGCCAAAATCACGAGTATGAGAGAAGGATTAGTGTGCTTTCTTTTTCCTTTTTTTTTATACAAGAAAATAAGGGCAAAACGTCATTTCATTTGAGGGAAAAAAATGACATTTTTCTCCAAGATAATACTAATATGTAGAATACCTATTAGAATTAACTATGGACCTATGTTTAACAAAATAACTTTAGAAAAAGTAATTACGCTAACAAAGTATTATAGCAGGTGCTGAATATAAGGGCCATTACATTATACCACCCTTAAAATAAATTTCGTCCTCGAAATTTGAAAACGAAACTTTAGAATATTTTAAAACAAATATATCATATAAAATACTTTTCATTGAATATCTTTTCAAGAAGCTCTCAACTTAACGCCCATGCTTCAAAATATTCATTGCTCCTTACAACAATAATTATTTAATCTCTTATTCGAACTCTCCATAATCCCTTATCCATAAAGTAAATTTTCCGCAAATACTAATTCTCCTTATGGGCTAAAATCCCATTAATACTCCATTTTTCCAATTAAATTTTTAATACTCAACCTCCACATTTTCAATCCCTAGTCCATTATTAATCACCAATGACCCACATCGATCGCTGGCAATCCCAAGAATCTTTTTTTTTTCCTCATTAAGTGGCTAACATAACCCAAGGTCGCAACATTGTTATGATAACTAATAGGAAAACTCCAAATCTTTACTACATATATATCGTAACATAAGTCAAATTCTAACTTAGAATATCAATTCTACTTCCCAAGCTCATATATATAGTTTGAGTAATCATATTAATCAAGTAATCCCCAAATCATTGTCAATATGTTCTAATAATAAATCATTCCATAAGTCATATCTCTAATACTCCTACTCTGCATCCTTAATATATCTCACATATCTTAAAATTTCTCTATACAATACTTCATAACTTATAACGGATCACATATTGATTAAATGCTAAAACTCTAACACCACATATTTAACACAATTTCTATAAACTTATGGGTCGTCACCCATCTTTTCGTACTACTTGCATGACTTACAAGACATGTCCCCTTAACTCATAACTTATCGTAACTTAACTTATCGTACTTAGCTTGTGGTTGTTCTTCACTGTCTAGAGACAGCTTCTTCCCCTTGTAAAACATACTCAAAATAGTACTTTTATAGTCAAAAGATCGTCTTTCAACTCATCTCTAATTTACTCAAAAGCTCATGAGTTACCATACATAACATAAATCTCTTGTCGGTTTCCGGAATAACATAAATCACAAAACATAGATAATAAAAGTCTTCTTCATAAATTATTTATGCAAAATATACTTTGTGTACAAATCACAATTTAACTCATATGACCAATCTGGTCAAGATGAAAGACATGTTCAAACTAAAAGAATAAATACTTGCGTACATGTTTTGTCACAATAACTTGTTAAGACCTTATTGGCCTAAAATCGGTCATTCACATAACTTATACACAGTTAACAGATGTTGATGTATCCATAGCATTATCAAAGGTATAAACTAATTTATAAAAATAGAAACACAATCTTTAGCACGGGCAATAGTAATACATTTTGCTGATCATAAACGTTACCTCAAATCCCTTAGCCTCGCTATACACCAGCTCTAGAATATCCACGCTTTATTCCGCTCCTTTGCGAACCATAGCTAGTATACATAACTTCCTCGATCATCACAATAATAGTTCAGTAACTTTCTTATCGATTTCCAACTACGAAAGCTATTTCAATTAGTACTCTTATATAGAATATTTTTCACCATTTCAAATGAAGTCCCATAGTTAAACCAAATCTTCCAACTCAAAAATAATTGACTTTATTCCACAAATCATCCCCTATTACCTCCATAACTTGTTAATACTAAATATCATATACTCCTCAAGAAAATCCACACATAAAGAAGAACCCGGTTGAGCTATCTCCGTTACTAATTATAAAAGTTCATAAATAAATCCAATTCGACTCATCTAGAGCACCTTACTCAAATTCTATCTTCAAACTCAATATTATTTATAATAATAATCACCTTGACCATAATAACTATACCAATTTTGCAAAAATAGAATTTAGAACAACAATCAGTTCTAAAATGTAACTCATTAACTCAATGTTTTAAAATCAAGATCAAGAGGATGTCAAAAACTCATTATACCTTAGATACAATTAGCCCAACTCAGATGGGTTTTCTTCAAATAAAGAGCACACGAGCATTGCAAGATAATCACTCAGGTCCCCGAACAACTGCAATGTTGCCGACGGCTGACGACCAACAGCATTGACAGCGGCAGACGCGCAACAGTCAATGGAGGAGTGGAAAAGTTGAAGCAAGGAGGGCTCGAGCTCTTGCAGCTCTCGACAAGCAACGGCGGCACCGCTGCAATGGCGAAACGCCGACAGCAGCCCGACTGGTGGTTGGAGCAGAGGAGAGTGATGGTGGCCGGCGTTCGGACACAAAAACCACCAGCAACGAGTAGCAATGAGAGAAGATGAGTGCGTAGTAATCCATAAATGAATAAAAGAACAAGCTAGAGAGAGACTTTTGGGGTATTTTTATGGTTGGTCTCCAACTAAGTGAGTATTAAACTTTGGTGGCAACAAATTGAGGAATTTGTAGTGTTGGATGAATTAAGGAAATTTCGACAGCTCATAACTTTAGATGAGTTGGTTCTTGGTTAGCAAGACACGAATAAACCAATTTGGCTTTAGGAGCCAAAATCACGAGTATGAGAGAAGGATTAGTGTGCTTTCTTTTTCCTTTTTTTGTTCTTTTTTTTATACAAGAACATAAGGGCAAAACGTCATTTCATTTGAGGGAAACAAAATCACTTTTTTCTCCAATATAATACTAATATGTAAAATACCAATTAGAATTAACTATGGACCTATGTTTAACAAATTAACTTTAGAAAATTTAATTACGCTAAGAAAATATTACAACAGGTGCTGAATATACGGGCTATTACAGCGGAATTTTTCCAAACTCACTGGGACATAGGTGGTGTGGATGTTATTAAAAGTGTTGAACATCTTTTCTACACTAGGCATCTCCTTCAAATCTTGGAATAGAACCTTATTAGTGTTAATTCCTGAAGTCGAACCTCCTCTTAAAGCTAATAATCTTAGACCTATTAGTTTGTGTAATACACTTTATAAGTGTATTTCTAAATGTCTTGCTGCTTGCATTAAAGTCATTATCCCTCTCCTCATTAGTGACTATCAACACGCCTTTGTCCCTAGTCGCACTAATGGAAAAAACTTCTTTTGCTACTTTACAAATGCTTGGGTTATTTAAACAACCCGAGCAATTGACAGCCTTTCTAAATTTTTTTTCAAAAAATTCACTAATGCTTGGGTTTTTTAAAACAACCCGAGAATTTGACTATTTTAATAAAACTTTCTTTTTATTTATTCGCTTTTTCCCCTATTTGCTTATTGGAATTAGAAACCCCATTGGGTTTACCGTTTACCCCCCTTTCTCTCTCCTCTTTTCATCTCTGCCTCATATTTTCATTTTCCTTCATCAAATTAGGGTTTTCTCGCCTTCTCTCTGTTTCATCCTCTCCCTTGTAAAGCAAGTTATCTGTTTCTTCAAATTGAGCGTCATATATTAGTAGCTTTCCGTGAACAACAACCAGCAGTTTTTTTATGGAAGACGCTGCTGCAACTGCTGCTGCCGCGACTTCAGAAGCCTCAGTTCGCCGTTCGATCGGTAAGTTTCAACAGTTCTTCTCTCTCTCTCTCTCTCCTCACTACAAGAAAAACAACATTGGGCGTCGAAATTTAAAATATAGGGCGACGAAAATAAAATCCGTCGCACAATTCAACATTTAGGTGACAAAATTTTGTTGTTGCACATAATTAATATTTGGGCAACGGAATGAGTATTTTGTCGCACATAATATATTCTTGGGCTACGAGATACTATTTTGTCGCACATAATATATTCTTGGGCTACGAGAGACTATGTTGACGCCAAATAATATACTATGTGCTAGGAAAGTGCAGTTTTGTCGCCCATATAACTTAATGGGCCACGATTTTTTAGTAATCATCACCCATATTCAACGCGGGTCTTTTTCCACAATCCCAAGTTTTTGCCGCTTCATTTCAGATTACATGACTAAAAGTCTACAACTCTAACTCCTTACTTCCTTCAACTTCTCATCACTCTCACTCGAAAAACTTCATCAGTCACTTGGAATTCAACCACCAGCGATGGAGCGACGGAGCCACCGCTGACTCGAACACCTTCTCACGGAGCCTGTCTCGCTAACTCGTCAACCACCAGCCACGGAGCCACCCGCATCCTCGAACACCTTCTGACGGAGTCACCGCTTACTCGAAATTCTGGCAAATCTCCAATTCAGGTAATTTTCGTTCTTGAATTATATGAGTATATTTCGGTGGATTAAGATGATAATTCATAATATTGTTTCAGATTTTTGCAAAGTAAATGATAGCATAGAGAGCCTCAATCTCACGAGCATAGTTTATCAGTGTGGAGATTTTCGCAAAGTAAATGATAATTCATAATATTGTTTCAGATTTTCGCAAAGTAATTATAAGTTTCATGGTTAAATTTACAGTTTTTTGTCAATCAAATAAAAAACTTTTTGCAAGAACAAAAAAAAGAGAACTATAGAGCAACGTTAGATCTTCTAGTTGGAATTTTTGGATTTGTTCTTTTATGTGGACTTTTTGGTTGAATTTTCTTATTCTTTTAGGTGGAATTTTCTTTTTTGAATATTTTTTCAGTACTTGGTAAATTTGCAGTTTATGGACTTGGTAAATGTATAGAGTTTTCTTGTTCTTTAGTTTTAGGCAGAATTTTCTTTTTGAATATTTTAGGTAATTTGCGTTAGTTTTAAGAAAGATGAGTTAATTAAAGGAATGATAGGAGTGAATTTTTTTTCTCTATTCTCTCTTTTATTGTAACCTTTTGTGAATTGGGTTTTCTTTACTTTGTTCTATGAAAAATCTTTTCTTGGGTTCTTGATGGAACTTTGTTAATGTTTGGAAAATTTGCATTCATATTAAGAAATTTTGAGTTAGAATTGTGGACGAAGGATGCATATATGCATTAGGATCAAGAAATAGTCACTTCACCTTAGAAATGACTCACAAACAAAACAAGATTGCTCAATTGCTAGAGTCTCCAAGACATTACCTTTGATTAATTAAAAACTCATTGACGTTTCATACACAAAGATATTAGTGCTTTTTGCAAATAAGAATTGGGTTACTGTTGTAGTGTTGTTCATCTCTTTGAGTATATTAGTTATCTATTATTCATGTATATTAGTTATTTTTGGCGTTAATCCTCTCTCCCCTAGTCCCCTAACAATGGTTATTTGCTTGTATTTTTGTACCTACAATGTGAAACTATGGCTTGAATAAATACAAGTTAGAAGTTTGAGGTGTGCAGCTAGCCAGCTATCGAAAATGGCGCCAACTAGTCAGTCAAATTCTGAAAGAAGGTGTGCCATCTCTTTATCTACAATTCTCTAGAGCTTTTTAATATATGTTGCTCCCGTTGTTTAAGTTTTATGTCATTTGCATTTATTATGGTTTATGTATTTGATTCCCTCATATTTGCTACTTGCACTATGTCATTCTTACAATCTGAATATTCTAAATTGATAAAATTAAGTTATTAGTGAATGTTTACGATCTTTAGGTGAAACTTGACATTGTTTATCACTTAAATGAAATTGATCAACAAATGATATGTTTTAAGTATGTCGTATTGTTCTTGTTTAAGTATGTCATATTGCTCTTGACCATATTTTTTTAATTTTAAGGATGAATACTGATCGGAGTTGGATGAATCACCAAGGAATTGATGATAGGAGAAAACCTTCATATATTGCGGGGGTTAATGATTTTTTAGAGTTCGCTTTTAATGGTAGAGAAGATGCTGCCAAATTGAGATGTCCTTGTTTGAGTTGTAACTTTCAACTTGCTTTTAATAAAGCTACTATGAAATGTCATCTAATAACTCTTGGCATTGTTAGAGACTATGATCCTTGGGTTTACCATGGGGAAAGTAAAGAAGTAAGTGCTAGTAGCAGTGATGATTTTGAAAGTGACCACATTGCTTGTGAGGATGATCTTAGTGAGGATGATTTCGTGATTGGCGATGATTTGACTTCATTGATTGTTGATGCAACAAGGACACATAGTGATTGTAATATGCCTGGGATTTCTTGTGATGATGAACCAAATTTGGAATCTGGAAATGGTATAACCAATGAGATGCCAAAAGACTTTTGTAAGTTGATGGAAGATATGGAATCAAAGTTATATCCAGAGTGTAGGACATTTAATAGATTAGAGTTTCTCGTAACATTACTTCACATCAAAGTGAGCCATAAATGGTCTGACAAATCATTCTCATTGTTACTTGAAGCATTGCATAAGGCATTTAATTATGACAAATCCTTCCCTAAAAGTTCTTATGAAGCCAAAAAATACACAAAAGCTCTAGGGTTGGATTATGTGAAGATTGACGCTTGTATTAATCATTGTGTTCTGTATAGGAAAGAAAATGAGGGAAAAGATGAATGTCCTAAATGTGGAGTCTCTAGGTGGAAAGAGAAATCTCGTCAACAATGTGATAGTGACTCTAGCTTGGATAATGATAGCCCACGACAAGTTGGGCGAGTGCCACAATTGGTCTTGCGTCATTTTCCTTTGATTCCTAGGCTTCAAAGAATGTTTGCATGCTCCAAATTAGCTCGTCATATGCAATGGCATAAAAAAGGTTGTTCTTATGAAAATAATGATAATGGTAATATTATGAGACATCCTGGTGATTCTAAAGCATGGAAGTCATTTGATGAGACACACCATCAGTTTGCTAGAGAAGCACGTAATGTCAGGTTGGGGTTAGCATCAGATGGGTTTAATCCTGGTGGGAACATGAGTAGTAGATATAGCATATGGCCTGTTTTTGTTGTTGTATACAATTTGCCTCCATGGATGTGCATGAAGAGTTATAATATGATAATGCCTTTACTAATTCCTAGTCCAAAATCTCCTGGGAATGACATTGATGTATTTCTTCAACCCTTAATAGATGAACTAAAACAACTTTGGGATGTTGGGATTGAAACATATGATGCATATAGTGGGGAAACATTTAATTTACATGGTGCATTACTTTGGACAATTCAAGACTTTCCTGCTTATGCCAATTTGTCTGGTTGGAGCACCAAAGGGAAGCTTGCTTGTCCTAATTGCCATAAAAGTACAGAATCTCAATATTTGCATCATGGCCACAAGTATTGCTACATGGTCCATCGTATGTTTTTGGAGCCTGATCATAAATGGAGAACGAATAAAAATTCTTTTAATGGCAAGACAGAAAGACGTCCCCCTCCTAAACCACTAAGTGGGCTTGATGTTTTAGAGCAATTAAGGGGAGTTGAAAATGTGGAGTTTGGAAAGAGTGAAAAGAATAAACGCAAGAGTGGTGAACGTTATTTAGTGCATCAGTGGAAAAAAATAAGCATTTTTAATGAGTTGCCTTATTGGAAAGATCTTTTGATCCGCCATAATTTGGATGTAATGCATGTTGAAAAAAATGTATGTGACAACATAATAGGGACACTCCTTGATTTGACGGGAAAAAATAAGGATTCATTAGGAGCTCGGTTGGATCTTGAGAAAATGAACATGCATGAGACATTAAGAGCTAAGTTGGTAGGAGACAAATATCTTATCCCTCCGGCATCATATAACTTGACGCTAAGTGAAAGAAGAAAAGTTGTGACTTTGTTGTCATTGTTGTGCTCGTTCGGATGGATACTCATCTAATATTACAAGGTGTGCCTCAATTCATGATGGAAAGATATTGGGTATGAAGAGTCATGATTGCCATGTTTTGATGCAAGATTTGCTTATACCTGTATTTCGAGATGTATTAGATGATAAGGTATTGGAACCTCTTAGTGAGCTTACAACGTATTTCAAGCAATTATGCTCTAAGACTTTGAAAGTTGATCTATTGGAGCAAATGGAGAAGGACATAGCAGTGACCCTTTGTAAGCTTGAGCAAATTTTCGTTCCAGCCTTTTTTGATGTTATGGTGCATCTTTGTGTTCATTTAGCTACGGAAGCTAAATTGGGAGGACCTGTACATTATCGTTGGATGTACGCCTTTGAGCGGTGAGGTTAACTAAATCTCTCTATTTATATATAATTTAATAATTTATACTTTTCTCCATACATATAATAATGTTATTGTTGTTTATTAGGATGATGTGCATCTTTAAATCGCATGTTCGCAATAAATCTTGTCCGGAGGGATCGATTGCAGAGTCGTACATCGCAAAAGAATGTCTGACATATGTTTCACGATATTTGTCTAAGATAGGGACATGTTTTAATCGTGTTGATCGCAATGAGGCTATCGAGCATGAACAATCTCATCATTTGTCTGTCTTTTCAACTAAAGGGAAGCCTTTAGGGAAAGCTTCGTGGAAAATTTAAGTTTTGATGACTGGAAAATAGCTCAACTTTATATTTTGAAAAATTGTGCAGAGGCAGAACCATTTTTTGAGTAAGTGTTATTTCTTATTGTTAGTTTGTTTCTTATTATTTAGGTATGACTTTATTAATACTATTATTTTTAATTGAATAGTGAATATCAAAGTGGTGACCGGAGGACCGATTTTTGCCGGTGGTTTGAGAGGAGAGTAAGACAACTTGTACTTTAATCTAATAAATAATTTTTTATTATAAAATAGTAAGTGTTGTAATTGTTTCTTATAAACACTTGCATGTAGATTACCCATCTTTGGAATGAGAAAGATGAAAGAGTGACAGAGGAGTTGTTATGCTTAGCTCGAGGACCAATGAAGAGTGTCATTACTTACGAAGGGTACATCTCAAATGGGTTTAGGTTTCACACAAGAAGGCGTCAAAGTAAAAGAAAAACACAAAATAGTGGTGTTATGGTGAGAGGGGATAACGAAAGTGGTGATAGAGATTTTTTTGGTGTTTTGGAGAAGGTTCTTGTGCTAGAATATGATAGTTTGAAAGATCGCACAAGTCCTAGAGTAGTGTTGTTTAGGTGTAAGTGGTATGATGTTTTTGATGATAAGAGAGGATTAAAAAAGGATAAGCTTGGAAATACACTTGTAAATGTCACTAGAAAGTTGAAAACCAATGAACCATTTGCATTAGCATCTCAAATAGAGCAAGTGTTCTATGTTCCAACTCATTATGAACCACAATGGAAAGTAGTTATCAAAATAAAGCCTCGCAACTATTTTGATTTTCCAAATGAAGAAGAAGAAGAAGATGATGATGATGAATCATTGTGGGAAAAAGATGATGTTCAAAGACCTTTTCATGTAGGTGAGGCAAGCAATACAGAAGTTTCTCTTGTACGAGAGGATGTAGAGCCAACATTAGTTGATGCTCCTCTCAATGAAGTAAACAATGAAGACGATTTTGAGGAAGAACTTAGTGATAATGATGAAGAAGAAGAAGAATTTTCTGATAGAGAATCTAGTATAGGTTCACTTGATAGAGATTTAGATGAAATGGAAATGGAAACTGATAGTGGTGATGATTTGTAATATATATTGGTAAGACTTTTCTTCTTCCCTTACCTTTGTTTGTGAATTTCAAAGCTTTGTTCTTAAGTAAATGTGCTGTGTACGCTGACTTTTGTTTTTCTTGTTCTTAAGACATGAATCTAGTATTGCTTGTTTTTGTTCTGTTTATGCCAACATTTAAATTTCAGCAAATTGAGTAATTGTATAATTGGTAGAGATGTTTTTTTGTTATGTAGGGAGCTTGTTCAGACACAAGTTGGCAATTCTGAACCCCTGTCTTATCGGCAAGAAAGAAGACAAAAGCAAGCAGAGAGAGCTGGTTAGGTCTTTTAAGTTTTCATACTTTATAGTGCTAATTGATCCTCAAGCAGGGTTAAAGCGGTTATTCTCTAAAACAATGAACTATGCAGGAGGAGGTCGTACGCGTGGTCGTACTAGATGCCTAAAGATACGTCGTTGGAGGGAGAAGCATCCTGGGAAAAGCCATATGCAAAAATTTCAGATACAATGAGTCGCGTTGTTGGTGAAAAGACTGCAGAGTTTGTTAGTGATTGTAGTAGATGGGTGAGAGAATTTTGTCCTCTAAATTCTAGGTATGTGAATTAGAAGTCGAAATCATAGCATTAATATATCTCCTATCATAAAATAACAATTTATTTACGTATATACTTTTGTTGAATGTTTCTTTAATAGGAACTGGATAAAGATGGATCAATCTGCCAAAGATAGGTTGTATGATAAAATTCAAGTAAGTATGCTACATTTAGATCTAAAGATAGGAAAATGTAGTTCCAAAAAAGAATCATTGTTTACATAGTTAATCTCTATGCTACAATGAGATTTTTTTTTTATCAAGCATGTATATTTCTTCTATTATGCTGTTTGGATCCTGGGTGGTATTTTTTTTTACATGCTCTTGTGTTGTCAACATGTGTATAGTCAGAATGGAATTTTCCACGCCTTGTTGGCGGCATTCATGTCAAATCTGCATTGAAAACTCAGTGTGCCTCTTTGTTTAGAGGTTGGCGATATAGACTTAAGGAAAATTTTTTTGTTGGCTTTACAATTGAGGAAGCAAAACGTAATAGACCTGCTGAAATTGATAAAACTAAATGGGATTGGCTAGTCGAAGACTTTTGGAGTGATCCCAAGCAAAAGGTGAAATGTCTCTGCATAATGTTTTTTTTAATCTTGCGATACTCCTTTCTGATAATGTTTTTTTTGGCAAGTATAGGAAATAAGTGAGAAAAATAGGAGGAATAGGAAGAAGAGTACAGTGAAGCATCGTTGTGGAGCAAAGTCCACAGCTCGAATCTTTGAAGAAATGGTGTGTATTGTTTAGGTAATGCTAATATTCCTATGAAACACATGCAAATAACTAATTTTAAAGTATTTTTTTATTATAGTTGAATGCTCCACCATCCCAAACTCAACCCACACAAGAGGGTGATGATACTGTGCAAGATCAAGATAATGAACCTATATATGTGAAGCTATATGATAAGACCCATAGGTATATGTACTAATTATCTCAATTACCTTTAGATTTGGGCGAGATCTTTTTGCAACATTGGGTATTGATTATTTTCTTAAAAAAAATGTGAATCGGGGGAGTAGATGGCATTATTGACCCTGCTGCTGAAGCGAATTTGAATGCTTTGAAGGAGTTGCATGCAAAGGAAGTGGAGGAGAATGGTAAAGCTGATCTGACGCCAATGGATGCCTACCCTAAAGTCTTCAAAGATTGCTCCGGATACATAAAAGGGCTTGGTGTCGGGCCCAAGCCACCCAAAAGATCCATAAGAGCAAACTCTGATGAGGTTAGAGATGAAATCCAACAATTACAACAAGAAAAGGTGGAACTTCGCTTAGAAGTTTCAAATTTACAATCTGACAACAAAATGCTTAAGGAAGAAATGGAGAACATGAAGCTAGAAAGTCTTGAAAGAGAGAAGAGATTGAGGGAAGAAAGCATTTTAAGAGAAGCCAAATTGAAAAAGGATTTGATGAGGCAAATGTTGGAAATTATGAAAAAAGAGGCAGCAGCAAGGTATGTATTTCTGATTTAATTTTCACCTTTTACTGGAAAAAGAAGTAGAATTGGTTGTTTTCAATGGTAACTTTACTCAGAATTGTGCAGTGTATGAACATTTATCTCATTTCTATTAGAAGGATAATTATGAATAAACAGCTTCACAAAGGTTAAACTCATGAGACAAGCCTTCAATCTCTACTGATTTAGGGTCACTCTGCACATTTTTATAAGCATTTAGGAGCCTTCTTTATAAGATAATCATAACATGGGGCAGATGCACGTGGATAGAAAACCAAATTTAGAGTCTTAAAACATAGAATTATCTGCATGCTTATCAAGTTCAAAGAATCTACCGTTAATATAGTTCTGTATGAAGCGATTATAGGTATTTAGAGATCTCATAAAAACCCCGTCTTCTGGTCTACAATGCAAACTCATATAGGAGAATTGTACCACGATGAATTAGAAAAGTGATGAAGTTAGTAAGAGGGAAATTATGAATAGAATAAGTTATTTTTAATTGGATGTTGAAACAATGCAATGCAATTCATGTTACTCATGCAGAGCGTATTTAGATTAAGTGGATGAAATATACTATTTTGAGATAGAATCTAGTTTGATTTGAAGAATTTTCTGAACTTTTTCCGTTGTTTTTGTGCATTTCTCATTAGTTTGAGAAAGTGACAGGAACCTGTTGTTTTAAATTTGTTTGTGGTGATGTGAAATAGTTGAGGCAGACTTGGTGTGTGAAATAGTGGAGCTTAGAAGAAGATTAAAGTGTAGATAGGTTTGAGTACTAGTGTTTAGAATGTGAAATAAAATTTTTATATGCCTGCTTTTAGTGTGAAATAAAAAATTCTTATTGAGAACAACTTAAAAATTGTTTAACACTTTGCTTTGACATATTTGGTGATTTGACCAAATTTGGTGCCTTGTAGAGCTCTGTTCATATTATTAATATATTCTTTTAGTTGACATGTCTTAATGATATTATTACATTTTTGCTTCCAGAGGCCAATAAATTTGATGGTCTTCAGGACGTAATTTGGATGTTTCTCCTTTTGAGAGGTATATTTAGTATTCTATATAACCTTCCTTGCATCAGGTTCTTTAAATGCAACTTTGCTAAATAAATTAAAATTAGGCATACTAGGGTAGTGACTTGCTTTCATGTGAATTAGTATTTTTCAAAATCCTTGTTGTAAAGAATATACTAACTAAACAACAATGCATGGTTATACTTTTCTTGTCTCTTTGTAAAATAATTGTTATTCTTTTTGAAGGTCATTGAAGGAAGATGGTGTAGTGTAAAGTTGGGGTACAAACGATGAACAACTAAGGACATTGATATATGAATTATACGAGGTTTATGTTCCTCATTTTTTGGATTTTGTTACTACAATATTTTTGAATATACTGTTTTCCGACATCGGCAATACGATTGATAGGAAATGTATTGCCATATTTTGGCTTACTGGTTACTATTAAATTGTGAAAAGTAAGTACTTTTGTTGGTATATTTGACACTTCATGTATTACATTAGTTAAGTTTGATTTATGTTATATGCAAAATAGTATTTATTTTGCCCAATGTAATACCGCAAAATTTGGCGGTTGAAGGTCTCGTATAACAGGTGGCGTTGTAATGTGGGCAAGAAAATTTTGAAATCTGGAGGTATGGCTACAAAATAAACTTTTCAACGCACAATAATGGGCTAAAAAATAATTTATTGTCGCCCTAAATTAAACGTTTGGCCTATGAAAATCAAAATGTGTGGCCCATTATATGGCGTCAAAAATCACTTCCGTCGCCCATTTATGGGATACAAAAACCCCACCTGGCCCATTACAGTTGACATGGGCGACGAAATAAAGCTGTTCGACGCCCTTACTTTGGGCTACGAAAACAACACCATGGCCCATTACAGTTCCAAGGGCGACGAAATAAAGCTTTTCGACGCCCTTACTTTGTGCTACGAAAACCACACCATGGCCCATTACAGTTCACATGGGCGACGAAATCAAGCTTTTCGACGCCCTTACTATGGGCGACGGACCTACGACGACGAACTTGTGTCGAAATAATTTTCGTCGCGCAAACATTGGACGACGGATTTTTCTTTATGGGCGAGGAAAAAAAACGTAGCCCAATGCTGTTTTTCTTGTAGTGCCTCTCTTTCTCTCTCTTCTCTGCTTCAATCATGTCGATAATGGTATGGATTTGTGTGCGTAGAAAAGAAATAGAGGTGCGAAGTTGAATCCTAAACCTAGTGAACAAAAACCATACTGATCTTGACAGAGAAGATTCTAACGACGTTCTTGAGGATGTTCGCCCAAAAATTAAGCGCGATCATGTTGTTGGAGCTGCAACCGATGTTAAATTTGACCAGATTAGCTTGATTGGTGAGTTAAATTCGATTTAGGGTTTTGATTTTTGATAATTATGATTCGATGTTGAAAAATTAGTGCCAAATTAGCCGAATTCATGATCTCTTATCTGTAATGTGGTTGTTTTGGACTATAAAAGTATTTATCTGTTTAATCGAATTTATCTGTAATATGCTTGATTTAGTTAGACGTAGAATTTAGTTTATTCGTTGGTGTAATTCTGGAAGATTGTGAGAAGTTTTAGCTTTTTGTTAATGTAATGTATTCAAATTTGCAAATTCGAAGTAGCTGGATTGATTTGGTTCGCGATTTTCATATGTAAATGAGTAAAATTAGGAATTTGCAGTTTTGAGATAGATAGATTTACTTGTTAATATTTTAATTCGGTGTTGGTGGGTGTACTGCACTTTGTAGAGTGACGGTGTGATTGTATAGTTATACTACTTATGATTTGTGGATTATTTTAGTGTCTCGTATTTGTTTTAGTAAGTTCTGCAATTGTGAATATGAGTTTGGACTTGTATGACTCGGCCCATGGATAGGGCCGTTGAAAACCACAATATTTCGGGTTCTTATTATGTGAGTTCGCCACTTACGCTCTCGAACTTCTATTCTTGTGGGTTGTGGTCACCTAATGATGTTATATTGAAGTCTTGTTTCTATATGGTCCATTGTCTCGCTTCTAGTTTAGTTGCAATTTTTCTCGCTTCCCTCCCTTTTCTCTACTTTGTTTTGGTCCGAGTTGTCATCGAGTGCTACTTCATTTGCTTACCTGACTTGATTCAGGTCATTATGATCATGTCAACTTGTTTGCGGATGTGATTCGATCCTCCCCCCCCAAATTCCTATCCAATTTAAATGTTTAATTTCTTTTTGCATTATTTAGATTTTTTTACAATGGTTTTCATTTGGATTATTACATTGAATTTACTGGAGATCCGATGGAATCTTCGTTGTATCTTTGTTTTCATTTCAATCTTCAGTCTATTCTTCTCAATATCAAGGTACATTTGATTGATTTGATAATAGTGCTATGTGCATGATAATCGTCTCCTATGTAGTTCAAACTTCAAAATACTGAAACAGAGTTGAAAGAGTGAAGAATGAAGATTTTGAAATGATTGCTCGGTTGCTCCTCTAGATCTCTCTCTTATAATACAGAAGAATTCAAGTCCCAAATGGTATTACTAGCATGTCCATCAACAATTGCTAGTTCGAGAAATAGTGATTGATGTTCCATTTCATGAATTCACTGCCACTTTTTGTCTGTTGCAGATGGGATATCAAGGAGGAAACTGCTAGCTCTTGGCGTTACTATCCCTAGAATCTTTCTGTTCACGGACACCCCTATCTCATGTGAGTGGTGATGATTCAACCCGTACTTGTTTTTTCTTGAATTTGGAGCATGCTTATGATTTGCTAAAATGGCAACAAGAAAATTAAGATTTTGGTTTATGTTTATCTTTATGATATATTTAAATCGAGTGAAGTCTAGAATTACAACATCTCATAATAATGGTGGCATATATTCTAAAAGCACACCCTTGACGAGACGAAAAACAAGTTTTTTAAGAGGAATGAAAGAAAACAAACAACAGGTGCTTTGTTTAACCTTTTCTTTTCCTACGAAATCCTTATGTGCTTTATACTTCATATATCTTGGGTGTTTACTAAAGTGAACACTTCTGGACACCAATTGAAACAGCAATATAGATCAATTTGTGAGGATAAGTTTTTCCAAGCGTTTAAGTTTAAGTTTTACTCTTAAGATTTATACAGTTTGGTTTCAGTTGCTTTGATGTCTATTTATGGCCTAGTTGTTGACCTATTTCAGCTTCTATACTCACCATTCCAGCTTCCGCACTCGTACATAATGACAATAGGTGTGCTGTCAATCTTATCAAATCGTGTGCTATAATATTTTCCATATTACTTTTGCTATCTTAGGCTGTTATTACTGAAAATTCTTGTTTTAGCAGTACTGTTATAGTGTAACACGTCTTTTATGTATTCTTCGACTTCTCAACTTCTTTTGATATGCAATTTACTTCTTCGGACCTATCTTTGCTTCCCTCTGGGAACTTTGTCATGTTCCACTCCAGATATGTTCTCCTATGGCCCATTATGCCGCCTCTTTCCATGGTAGCATATACAAGGTTGTTCAAGAGATACTGATGCTCATAGTAAAGTAGTAAGCAGAGCAACTGAGGTTAGTCATTTGGCTACAACAGTTTATCTAAAGCAAAGCCAACCACAACAGAAGTTTTCATGTGGAGTTCTCTATGGCAAGAACTATTTACTAAGGTAGGCTAATTACTTGCCTATATATGTGTGCCGTTGAGAGTCCGTCTCTATATATAATTTCGAGGTTTTGTATTTCGTGCTTCAATCCTATATTAATTGCATGTAAACTCATCTAATGGCAAAGACATCCAACCATCTCAAATAATACATAAGGCGCATGTCCGAACTATTATCATCAGGATTAGAAGCTTCTCAGAAAGCACTTCCAGGACAAGAGGGTTCTCAGAGACCATTTCCAGCATCAGGACTAGAGGCTTCAGTCCTGTTGGTTTCTCCTTCAGCATCAACATGCTCCACTTGCCTATAGAGCAAGTGACAAGACAAATCAAGTTCAGGTACATATAGCGGAATTTTTCTGTTTTCACTAGAAGATATTATTGTCTATATCTCCTTACATCCCTGAAGAAAATATATGTTCTTTATCTCTTGATATATGGAATGGGCCTTTTTTGTACTTTTGTCTACCTCATGGCATTTTTTCTGTGATGTTTATTAGTTGTGAATTTGCTGTATTGGACTTGCCATGTGTTTTTGGGTTATATATCTATTTTCATACCTTCGAAAAAATTTCTTCTACACGCGTCTTGTTTCCTTTGGCTGAGTCTATCATATTTGGCTTTAGATTATAGTCTGATTGATTGAGTTTTGGGCTACATGAGTAAATATGGGAACAAGAAGGTATGTTTGTTGGAAAGAGTTGGGATGGTGCTGCTTTAAATTCTCTTGTGCCCCATTTTTTGTCTTTGTGAAGGATGATATAACACATGTATCTAAGAGTCTCCTGGGTGCTGCCTTGGCTCTTCACGAAATTGGTTTTCTTGTGCTTGGAAATGCTTATTAACATTTATGTATTTGTTTGACTCTGCTCTGCAGACAGAATGATGAAGATCTTTTTCATTTGAGATGATCTATAAGCATGCCATTCCAATTCACCTAGAGTGAGTGCAGCAGCCTATGTAGCTTGGAGCGAGCTTCGCTGGTGGATAGATGCCTGCTAACAACCTTGTTTCTTTCCTCAATAATGTCAAGGGAGCTAAAGTGGGTGATGTAAGTGTTAATAATAAGCAGGTCCACTGATATTTCCTCACTGGATGGTGGGAAAGAATTATTTTTTGGCTCTTTTTATTCATAACTATCTTAAACTTCTAGTAACTCTAGGTAATTCTATTAAGTAGGATGGTTTTATACTCATCATATTGAGAACTCTTTAAAGAGTATTCAAGTTCGACGGTTTATAGGTCATGGTTTTTGCCCCATTAGGAATTGGTAACAAGAAATGACAGATGATATTGGGGATTATACTTTGGTTAATTGTTGTTGTATAAGATAAAAGTATTGCATTTGTTATTATTGTATTCTTCTTCCTGCTGTATTGCATTTGTTATTATTGTATTCTACTACTTTTTGTATTGCTTTTTAGCGTGTTGTTGTACCGCTTGTTCGTTGTCTGCCTTCAAGGAAGCCGCACAATTTGAGCATTTTACAAATGCTCGGGTTGAAACCGGAGCATTTGGTATTTCGAATGCTCCGGTTGTTTTAAAAACCGAAGCATTTTACATGCTAATGCTCCGGTTGTTAAGGGAAAACCGGAGCATTTGCATGTAAAATGCTTCGGTTTCTTAAACAACCGGAGCATTTGTAAAATGCTCAAATGCTCGTATGACGTTTGCTACGGGTCAAATACGGAGCATTTGTAGTGGTCGTCCGATGAGCGACAATACTATCCTTTCTCATGATACATTCTATTAACAAAAAAACATGGGGTTAACACTTTTGCAACTGTTAATTAAGATTGATATAAGTAAGGCTTACGACAAGATTCATTGGATCTTTGTAGCTAAAATTTTGTATGCGTTTGGTTTCCCTCCTTCAGGGGTCAATCTCATTTACAAATGTTTGTCTACCGTCTCTTATTCCTTGTTAATTAACGGTCGTACTTCTGAAAGTTTTACTCCTTCTTGTGGCCTTCGACAAGGAGACCCCTTTCACCGTATCTTTTCTTATTATGTATGGATATTTTCTGAAGAACGTTGTCCTTAGGTCAGGACCTAGGACATTTCCATGGAATTAGTGTTAGTCGTCGCTCTCCCAAAATTTCTCATATTTTTTTTGCTGATGATGCTCTCTTTTTCTTTCGCTCCTCGTCTGATTCTTATAATGCAAGCTCTCTGATTACTCAAAGATTTTGTTTTATTTCGGGTGAGCAAACAAATTTAAATAAATCTCTAGTTACATTTAGTCCTAATAATACTTCTGATCACGATATAACTTTTAAAATTATCTTAGGTTTTACTCATGTTAGGAATATTGGTATTCACTTGGGTGTTCCAATCGATATTACTGATTCTAAAACGGCTCATTTTTGTTTTCTGATTGACAATGTTGCTGGTAAGATTCATTCTTAGAATTCAATGCCCCTCTCCATCTCTTCCAAGATTATTCTTATTAACACAATTTTACTGGCCATGACAACTCATATTATGGCTACCCTCCCTATTCCTATTAGTACCACTTCTAAACTTGACTCCCTTATTAATTCCTTCTTATGGGCAAAAAGGATAAAAAATGTATTTCTTGGGTTAACAGATCGATCAATTACCAGTTTACCTAAAGGTTTAGATGGATTAGGGATTCACAATCCTAAATTTCTAAACACTTATCTTCTCATGAAACAAGTTTGGCGTTTCAACCAGTTTATGGATCTTCATGTTTTTAGGTTTTACAATGCTAAGGGTACAACCCTTATGACTTCAGGTGGACCTAATAGAACTCCTTCTACCTTGTCCTATGGTATGAGAGGTCTGCAAATTAAGAGCTGAAGTTTCTCTCTTCAAAGGGTGTGCTTGGAAAATTGGCAATGGTAGGGTTGTTAAGGCTTTTTCTCAGAAACGGGTCGACAATAAAATTTCGAAAGTTCAAGGCTATATTAATTTGCGTCAAGCCCAACTTTTGAAGGTTCACCATCTTATAAATCCTTTCTCATAGTTGGAAGCAGGATGTGGTTAGGAAATTGTTTTCCTTTAATGATGCCAGACATATATTATCTATGGATCTTCCTCCCTCTAACACTACTGCGGATTTCTTGTATTGGGTTCACCATGCTTCTAGTATGTTCACACTTAAAACCGCCTATGCTTCATTATCTGAAGACTCCTCTTGCAGAAGTGGTAACTTTGCTATTTTCAAGGTTTTATGGCACCTTCCTATTCCTCCTAACTGGAAGGTTTTCCTATGGAAGATATTTCATGATCGACTCCCTACTTGTCTAAACTTAAGCAAAAGAAGGATAAATTTCAATCATAAATTGTTATGCTTGCCCTCATTCCACTAAAGATCAAAACCATATTTTCAAGTTTTGTTCTACGGCTTCGTTATTATGGAATCAGAATCCTAAACTGGACCCGTCACTCTCATATGATCCAGATTCGCAACATGAATGGATCATTAAACATATCATGCTCTTTAAGACCGAGGATGGTATTCTTAGTGCTCGTCTGATAAAATTTGTTACGGCTTTGTGGATTTTATGGATTCATAGAAATGAAAACATTTTCAGAGCTTCAAAAAATAATATGACGATTTCTCAGCTTTACAATCACTTCTCCCAGTTCTACCTAAAATGGAGTACCTAACAACACCTTTTGGGCCTCAGTTTCCTGCACCCTCCAGAGCCCAGCAATATTTACCTCCCTAGGTTTTGCTCAGGCAATTAATCTGGGCCAAAATCAACAAGGTTCACCACAACATACTAGAGCTTTTGATGGTGCTTGGAACTCAAACCATAAAACAATTGGTATTTGATGGTGTTTGATGGATAGTGATGTTGAGGCAAATACAGAGTATAAAGGAGGGGGTGCTTATGGCATTGCTACCTCTGTTTTACATGGGCCCTAGATCAACGTCTTACCCATATCACCTGTTCCGGTTGTAGAACGGTTGGCGGTCTTGAGAAGAGTCCGCCAAAGATTGGAGTTGGCGTCCGCTGGTGAATAACTGCACAGGAAGCAAACTTAAACTACCCTCGGGGGGGATGCGAGGAAACCTTCTTCGACGCTCAAGTCAGCACGTGTCCAAATAGGATTTAGAGAGAGAAAGTAGAGAGAGAGATAAGAATTATGAGTGTGAGAGAATGTACCTGCAAAATAGTACTAGTGGGGTATTTATAGTAGTACTATTCCTCTGACAGGGTGCGTAATCCTTTTACACGTGTAAGGCTGTGGTGCGCCAGACAGAATGGAAGATTCCTCTATTTTGTCTTGTTAGGCGACCGCCAATGTTGTCGGACAACTTCAGTGAACTGACTTGCTAGAGCTGTAGGCGACGTTTACATGTTCGCGTACGTCATTGTGTTCGCGGACTGCTCCGGGATGTCCGCTAACGTACTTGGGTTATACCCATACAACTAGCCCCCCCAGCATCTTTTGGGGTCTTGACCGCTAAGGATGTTGTCAGTGGACGCGAGCCATTGTTGTCGTGTTTAATTTTTCGGAGAAGTTGATTGGTTGGATGCCACGTGTCGTTGCAGGGAGTTGAAGAATTTTGAAAAGTTAATGATTACTTTTCCGAAAATCCCGCCCATTACTTTATTAGGGTTTAACTGCACTCTGACACTTGGCAGAAATCTGGGAGGAAGTTGAGACGTTTTTTAATCTCAGCCATCCGCTCACCTCATATATATGGGAACAGTTGTCTTTTTTCTGGATCCTTTATCATACGCTCAAACCTTCCCTTCTTCTTCTCCAGTTTTCTCTGACAAACCCCCATAGCCGAAGCATGTATTACTCAAAAATCCCCCTTTTAGCACTCCAATTACTCCGAAAAGTTACCAAATCTTCTAGTTTTTACTTTTCGGTTCTATTGTGCTAAGAATCTCGTCTTTTCTTGAAGAACTTTTTCTGGGTTTGAAGGTTCGTGCTTCGCCGGCGATCTTCTGGGTCAAGCTCTGAACTTTTCTGCATTTTCTTGCCTTTGAAAGCTTTGCTCGCTCCTTTTCGGTGACCGTTCTTTGCTTACTCGTTTTTTCCGGCGACTGCTCTTTGCTTTCTTGCTTTTTCCGGTGACTTTTCATCTCCAGGTATTTCTTCAATTCTTCTTCAAATTTCCTTTTAAGTTTCTTTGCGTTTCCATCATGTCGGACCAGTATGATAGCCAGAAAACCCCTAGTGATGTGTTTATGACCGAAAGTGAACCTTCTCCCCCCCTGGCCGATAACGATCCTTCTTCAGATTCTAGCCCTGTGGGGAGGACTAGGTTGTTAGCGGACATACCCCTCACGTCTGAGAGAGAAAAAGAACTCAGATCCAAGTTCCTTAACGACCCTGCTACTCCTGAGGAGCATAACTTGACTAGGAGATACTTGTCCGCTAGGGAAAGCGGTGACAAGCAGATGCTTAAGGAACTTAGACATCAAATTCTTGCTAGACGGTCCCTTAGGCATCCTCCAGCCGATGTCGTTCCCGGCCTTGATGTAGCCCCCCTTAGAGAGCATGCCTGGTTAGATAGCATGGCGAATGCTGGGGTCGAAATGAATGCTGACTTTTATGACCGTTTACACGAATATGTGGCCCCTAATCCACCTATCATTGATTTAGGTGATGTAGACACATAATCGTGTCTCCCCATTTAAGGATCCAATGATGAAACATACCGCGGTATTAGTTGGCGCGACTCAACGGAAGAGCAATCTAAAGAACTATTCTAAAATGTGTTTCGAAATGATATTCTAAAGCCCAATTAATTGTTCATGATGATTAATTGTATTTCAAGCCCAAAAAATGTTTCAAATCCATTTTAAAATCCCAATCAAATATTTATTATTTTAATAGAAATTTTTCATAAATATTTTATTATCTTTGATAAATAAATCAGATTTTTAATCCGTAAAATTCCATCTCCGGAATTTTAGGGATAAAAAAGTATCCTTGAAAGACGTGCAATGGAATATGCTCGAATATTCCAGAATATGCGCCGGACGCGAGGGCTGCGCTCAGCGTGCCACGTGCGTCCAGCATATAGGCCAGAACGCGTCAGTCGAGCCAATGAGCGCCTGACACGTAGATTTTGTGACTCACACAGAGTCATGCGTCTGACGCAGGTCTTGTGTGAGACGCAACTTTATTTTCTATCTTTTCAAAAACGCGTTTACACGTGCCTAAACCAGATTGGGCTGGTTGCGTCAGGCACACCAATGTGCGCCTGACGCGTGGCACTGTGCCTGCCACGTAGGCCTGCGCCTGGCACAGGGCTTGCGTGGAGCGCAAGTTTTGTTTTCCCTATAAATATCCGGAATTTTCCGAACTACGGACGGTTTTTCATATTATTATTTCACGCACACAAATTCTCTCGAATACTCTGAAATACACTTCGAATACTTCAAACACTCAAACACTCAAATACTTTCAATACTTTCAATCAATTCTTAATCACATTGCGTTCTTGGTTCCACGATTGCTCCGCCTAAAGATCGTTGCGTTCTTCAATCTAAGCCGCATAGGTATAATTCCTGAGGATCCTTGAATAATCAATTATATTTATTGCTTTGAAGTTACTAACAATTTATTTCATGATGTAGATCTCTAAGTAATAATCGTGCCTTTGTACATTCTAATCCTTTTTCTATGCTTTATTTTTTATAATTATTATTCATGCCTTATTATATTATATGCTTGCCTGATCATTCTATTCATATTGTATGATTGTCCTGCTTAATGCTTTTATCACCAACATGTTATTTTTGCTAATCAAAGACCTAAAGAACTGTTCTAATATTAATCAGATTAATTTGGACAAACCTGTTAGGAACCTTGTAATATTACTGCATAATAACTTGTCACTAAAAACTAGTCTTTTATGTGTTTCCTGAACCTACTTAGACTAAATATTTTTAGGGTGTTTAAAATCTGTTATGAATCGATAGTTAATAGAGGCCAACTTTGGGCGAATGTGGTTCATTATGACTATATTCGTACCCTCACCCCCGAACTCAATCTTTGGTTCATTTTGACCATCTATGGAGTCAGGACGGGGAAATCTACATTGGATAAGTCCCTAATTTGTCCCTGTGGTTTTCCTATATCCAATTAGGTTTATGATTCTTTCTAAAAAGAATTGTTGGCGACTTCTTTCAAAATAATTTTCAATAAAACCTTTACAGTGGGGTAGTCAAATCAAATACGCGCTAATCCCGCGTAGGCGAAATAAAAACACGCCTACAATTTGGCGACTTCACTGGGGAGGATTTTAAAAACTTATTTTTTTTAAATGAGTGGGTGAAACTTAAAAAATACGATTCATTCATATTTTTATGCCTTTGAATAATATACAGTTTTGCATATGCATGGCTACTGTTCAGCCACCATAAGGACAATCTACCTTGCCTCATTAGCACATGTTCTATGTGTGAGGTCACCCCCGGGGGGTTTGCGCTTTGTCCTTCCAAAAAGCATCCTGAGCGATAGTGTTGGGTCTTAGTCATAAGCGAACCTACCCAACCATGGCATTGTTCTCTTGTTCCTGACTTGAGACTGGAGTGCGTCTTACACGTGGCCACCTCTTTAAGCAGGGGTACGAAGCGTGGGATCAATCTCTTAGTCATGGACCCTTTTCAGACTGAACTTAAACTTGACTAATAGTTTCAAACATAGAACTGGACTTTAGGTTGAGAACTTTTGCATCCATGTTACCTGACATTTATGTGTGATTGCAATTTTTGCCTGCTAATATACTTGACCCCCGAAATTATTGCAACTCGCGTCTAAAATAAATCGTCGTTTTCGCCCGAACCTTCGTCAATTTACCAATACGCGTGCCGCAGAGCATTACGTCAAACACATTAAGTTGCGCCTGGCGCAATGCACTTGCGCCAGACGCATAGGCTGTGCGCCGCGCGCACCAGTTGCGTGGCATGCAGCCTATTCATCCCAGGCTTATTGGTCATTTGACCTTTGTTCGAGTCTAAGATAACAAGTTTGCATCGTATCATATTCAAAAAAAAAATTAAGTCTTTTCATGCTAGGTCAAGTCCGTCTAAAAAAAATGCATCTAAAGGGTCATTGTTGAGCTAGAGTTGTCATGCATGTCTACCTCTTCCCATATCCTCCCTGCTGTTCAACTAATCTTCCATGTCAATCCTACCTTACCATATTCAATTAATTTCAAAAGCTTACATTTTTCAAAATCAATCCTACACCATATTCTATTCTACTCTTTTTCAAAGACATTTACAAATCATGATCATACACGATATTTACAAAAATTATCTTCAAAGTCAATCCATCATCTTTTCCTAACAAAAGATAAAACAAGGGGTTCCTTCCAAAAACGAATTTCGAAAACTCTAAACCCAATCCAAACACCTTCATCGAATCCAATCCAATCAATCCGATTCACTTGCATTCATTTTAGGCCCATGTGCATTTCAGTCCATACATTCACTAGCATTAGAGTCCATCTTAGGCCCATATAAGTCTAGTTCAAGTCAAAGGTAGGCCCATGTGCATCTTTATGTGAACCCTAGTCTATGTCAATCCCAATCCAAGTCTAATCCCAGTAGATTCCATTCTAAGTCCAATCCTAGTCCATCTCCAATGTTAAGCCCATGTGCATCTCTCAGTCCAAGTCAAACCTATATGTCAATTCATATCCTAGGTCTAGTTTGCATCTCCATGTAACCACTGGTTAGTCTTTGGACTATAAAAATTCAGTCTTAGGACTATAAAAGTTCATCCCTTAAAGTCTAGCCTGCTTGTTCACCCGTAAGTTCAAGGTTTAGCATTCCTTAAGTCTATAGGCAAATTTTGTGTCTAGCCTGCTTGCTCACCCGTAAGTTCAAGGCCTAGCATTCCTTAAGTCCATAGGCAAATTTTGTGTCTAGCCTGCTTGCTCACCCGTAAGTTCAAGGTTTAGCATTCCATAAGTCCACACAGATAATTTTTGAGTCTAGTCTGCTTAGTTTAATGTAAGTTTCGAAGTCTAGTTGTCTAGCCTGCTTGCTCACCCGTAAGTGCAAAGTCTAGTTGCCTAGCCTACTTGCCTTAAGTTAAGAGTTTGGTCTCTGTTTTTGTCCAACCTTCCTTTGTGTCAAGCCTGCTTGCTCACCCGTAAGTGCAAGGTTTAGCATTCCATAAGTCCACATAGGCAATTTTAGAGTCCAACATGCTTAGTATAATGTAAGTTTCGAAGTCTAGTTTTCTAGCCTGCTTTCTCACCCGTAAGTTCAAAGTCTAGTTGCCTAGCCTGCTTACCTTAAGTTAAGAGTCTAGTCTCCCTTATTTTCCAGTCTTCCTAAAAGTCTTGCCTACTTGTTCACCCGTAAGTTCAAAGCCTAGTCTCTCCTATCATCACCAAAACCCAATCGTGGAATCCAGTCTGCTCGCATAGTCCAGTCCAATCCATGTCTGCATTTGCATATAGTTAGGCCCATGTCTCCATCATGGTCAAGTCCATACTAGTCCGAAACCCATAATCGTTTCCATTTCCATTTCAAAATCATTTTCCATTTTCATTTCCCATTTCCATTATCATTTCTCATTTCCATTTCCCATTTTCATTTTCATTTTCATTTCCATTCCCATTTTCATCTCTCGTTTCTATCTCCTATTTCTAAAATCATTTCTTAAAACTTACAAGCGAGGTCCACTCGATTCTGTTCATGACCGGTCGAGAAATTACAACTTAGGAGCGCCTAATCAAAAAACAAAATGTGAGCCTACTCTAACGCTCATCAAGTGCATTATCACCACCCCGACTTCATTTAGAGTCATGAAGATTACTTTTGACCGCAATAGAGGAGCGATCACTTCCATAGGATCTACCGCCTTCACCTTAGAGGCGCGATCACTTCCATAGGGTCTACTCCGAACTCTGTAGGTAAAAGAAAATTCAAAATAAAGGTGCAACCTGCATTTCCACTGTGAATTCCAATGGAATTATTCCATCTGACATCTAGTGTTGGATCCTACAAATGCACTGCTAAACATGATAGATGACAACAGACTTCATACTTGCTGCAACGAGAATCAACATCACCAGCAACTCTTTTGCACAGTGTATCAACAATTCAAAGGCTTAGTCTTTTATTTCTGGTTTCCTAGGATGAGTCAAAGAGTCCTTACCTTAAGCCAGTTATGTCCTTTCCCATCGAGTCTATGTCACTATAGGACTTCATGTATTATAGTCTTTCCACTTTCATTTTATTTTATTTTTATTTTTATTTGCATTGGCCTTCCATTATTTTATTTATGCTTCTAATTCAATGATGAAACTTAAATCACCTAATGAACTTGACTAATAATAATAAAAAAAATAGATCTGAAAAAAAGGAAAAATGAAAAAAGGACATACTTTGGATCAGGAGTTATTCCCCATCTTCCCTCCATCATCCATAAACCATCATTAGCTAAATAACCTTTCAAACCCAAAGCTCCACAAATAGCCTTCAAGCCTTCCAATACCCTACACTAAACTTATGTGCAAGCCTTACTACATAAAAAAAATGCCAGGCAAAACAAAAAAAAAGTGAATAAATTCAAAGTGCGAAAAAAAAGCAATAGCAAAAGAAAACGCACAAAGCAAAAAAAATGCAAAAAGAAAAAGCCAAAGGAAAATAAATAAAAAGTCAACCTAGGAGGCTTGCACACCAGTTCCACCCCTCATTCAAATCCCTTCGATTCATCAAACCTTTAATCCATATAATCCGAATTCATAATCCTTTCATCAAATCCTAACTCCTTCTCCAAGGTATGTCCAAGCCCGCTATGTTGAAAACCCGAAAGGGCGGCCTAGGCAAAAGTTAGGGCACCAAAAAAAAATAAAAATAATAGAATTGTTGGCGACTTCTTTCAAAACAATTTTCAATAAAACCTTTACAGTGGGGTAGTCAAATCAAATACGCGCTCATCTCGCGTAGGCGAAATAAAAACACGCCTACAGGTGACGACAGTGACTATATTGCAACCGTCATGGCCAATCAAGAGTCCGTTTACCAGCGCCGATCTACTGTCGCCCGTCCCACCGCTCGCGTTACTGATGACACGACTGATACTATGGCCGCGAACATTGGCACCAGCGTGCCTTTGTCTGAATGTGTGATTGGGGAGAGCTCTCACGCTGCCGAGAGGAGGGTTGAGAACTCCAATGAGATGGAGGACGATATTGTTGTGGAAGAGGCTGATGTCGGACCGGGTTCCGACGCTCTTTGGCTACCTGAGGAGTTTTGTTCCGGCCCTCTTAGCGTGGAGATTGATGAGCCTTGGCGTCTGGACGCCATCGGTCTTGGGTATCCCAGAGTGGCTCGAGATTTATATGATTTTCGTGAGGGTTTCGTGAGGATTTATATGATTTATACGATATTATTGTGACTAAGTGTCCTCCCGGTCATGTGGCCGTGTATACCCATCACTTTGAGTTCGGCCTCCGCTTTCCTCTGGACTCTTTTTTGGTGAAAATTTTGAACGCTTTTAACGTATGCCTGACCCAACTCACTCCTTTGGCGGTCCGCAATTTGATTGCGTACATATGGACCTTTCGCTTTTTGGATTTTCCATAAACGTTGAACTTATTCCGCCATCTTCATTGGCTGAAGAAGAATGGGTCTTCTAGGCAAGCGGGTTGGTGGTCGTTAACAACCGCCGACAAGAAAATAACCGTTCAGCCTAAGGTTACCGGTCTGAAGGGTTGGCAGGACGCCTTCTTTTGGTTACAGGTTAAGGACGGGAAGGAGGTTAAGGTTAAGGAGCCCAAATACTGGCATCCTCACACCAAGTACATTCTCACACCCATGGAAATGGTAAGTGTTGTTATTGGACTGGTCCGTCTGGTTTTTTTTTTTTAACTATTTTCTTTGCCGTTTGCAGGCTTTGACTATCTTCATCTCGACGCTCTTTGTGTCATCGAGAAACTTCAGCCATTAACAAATCTACAGTAGCCTGCCCCCGCCGAAGAGTATGCGACTATGCACGGCAATACCAACGGTCGCCAAGGAGGAAACCGTAACGGCCCCCAGAGTATCCGCCGGGGTCGCGGTAATATGATTGTAGGTCGCACTCATGGCCGGGGTGCTTCTAATGTGGTGGCCGGCACTGGTGGGCTTACCACTCCGGCTGCCCCACTCCGATCCTCTACATCTCGGCCCGTTGTCAGGGGTAGTGGGACTAGTAGGCGGCCGCGTGAGTAGGTTGCAGCTGATACGTCCGCCAACAAGCGGCAAGCCTTTGCAGATCCCGCTGCTTCCGTCCCCACTCATGAAGTCATCCGAGTGGAGGACCTGGACGTGAATGCTCCTTCGGAGAGTCAGGGGCACGTTAAGGTCACGACCACGGGCCCTCGTCATCAAAGTGGCGCTACCTGGCTGTCGGGCTCCTATTCCACTGTCCGCCAGAAGATCCGGAAGATGATTACAATGCCAAGCTTTTTTATCCAGCTTATCTCCCGGTATCTTTTCTCGATATAATGAGTGGATCGAGAAGAAGGAGGTGCCGATAAGTGACTCTGTGGTGGCTTCTTTTTCCCGCCGGCCTGTTGTCCCCGGCAAAGTTTATCAACCTGATTGGGACGTCAGGGAGGACGAATCATTGTATGCCGACATCCCTGAAAATAGTGGCATTTTGAAGGGCATGCAGCTGCCACTGGACAGACCGGCAGGGTCCTTGATGACTCCATCTGCTGGGCTGGCTCATAACCAGCTTGTGGTACGTTTTTCAACTTGGTTTTTTATACCATTTGAATCTGTATCTCTTTTAACACTTTCCTTCCCTTTTGTAGGCCAACAATGCTGCTCTGGAGTTAATTGAGGAGTATGTTGAATATCAGAGGTTGTCGGACAGCTACAAGCAGTCGCTTGAAACCTGCCAGGACCTGCTCAAGGAGTCTGAAGAGAAGTTGGCGGCCAAGACTGAGGCCCAGAAGCCTCTAGAAGATGAGCTGGTAACTCTAAGGACGAGAGCAGCCCTTCTGGAGGAAACTGAAGCCAACGTCGAGACGCTGACAAAAACTCTTGACGCTACCCGTGAAACGAAGGAGATTGCCGTCTTGGATGCCGCGGCTGAGGCAGAGGCTAGGGGGGCCGCTAAGGCTGTTACTGAGCTTAAACAGTCTGATAAATATGTAGCGGCTCTCCACAAGAGGTATGATGGCGGATGGGCGGCTGCCATGAGATGCGTATGCAAGACGCCGGTTCAGTTTTGACCGAACGTTATTGTGACGCTCATGCCGACGGTCAGCATCTTACGCCCATCGAGGGGGACTCGAAGTTTGCGGACCAGGACGCCATAGCTGACGCGGACCCTCGGGACATTCCAGAGCAAGCAGATCAGAATGTCCCCTCTCTTGAAGTTTTTGGCGGCCATCTATTAGCTCTTCCTGTTCCTCTAACAGTTTATGATTTGTAATCCTTGAAGATTTTAGTTAACACTGAATTCGGCGCATGCTGGTGTTTTGTAAACAATGACTTTGTGTTTTGAATTGCAAGTACTTTATTCCAACTGAAAGCCTTTTTATTGGCCGCCATCTTTTTTCTTGTGTAGTTGGCATCCAAGCCAGTACCTTTTAATTTATGGAAAAGTACTTTTGCGGTTTTGGTAATATCTTGTTACGCTAAGGCTTTAGTCTTTTACCTTTTTGTTCGTAATCGTTCTATTGCCGTTAGCATGTTTAACCTGTGATGTCTGATTTGTGCTTGGTTTGTTATAAGACCGTTAACGCACTTAGCCTGTTAAATGGCTTTGACGTTTTGGGTATGTTATATGACCATTTATGCACTTAGCATGTCATATGGCTTTTATTTTGTGCTAGGTTTGTCATATGACCGTTAACGCACTTGAGCCTGTCATATGGCTTTTGTTTTGTGCTAGGTCTGTTATATGACCGTTAACGCACTTGAGCCTGTCATATGGCTTTTGATTCGTGCTAGGTCTGTTATATGACCGTTAACGCTCTTGGGCCTGTCATATGGCTTTTCTAACGTTTTTGCCTGTTATATGGTCGTTAGTATTTAATTTGTTGACCTGTCATATAGTCCGTTAATACACATAAAAATAATAAGACGATTGATGGAATGCTAGAAGAAGCTTGTATTATTCATGTAATGAAAGGTGGCTCTTGGCCTATTACATTCTACAAATCAAACGTAATACTTCTTTAAGACACTAGCATTCCAGCAATTCTTGTGCTACTTATCATCCATGCCCTTTAGAAAAAAAGAGCCGGGAGCAAGCTTCTTGGCAATGATGTAAGGACCTTCCCAATTAGCAGTCAGCTTTCCTTCAGTATGCGCCTTGCTAGTGGCTACTGTTCTGCGAAGGACAAGGTCGACAACATCTAAAGACCTCTCCAGGACTTTTCTGTTGTAAGCCTTGCTGATTCTATCTTTGTAGGCTGCCGCTTTCAGTTCCGCCATAAGCCTTGTTTCTGGTAGGAAGTCCAGATTTTCCATGAGTGCTTGATCATTCCTCTGAAGGTCTTGGTGCCTGATCCGATAAGAGGGCAAACCCACCTCTACCGGCAACACTGCTTTCGCACCAAAGACCAGCTTGAAAGGGCTTTCTCCCGTTGCTTCCTTTTCCGTTGTTCTATTTGCCCATAACACGGCTGGTACTATATCGGCCCAGCCTCCTTTAAACTCATCTAGCTTTTTCTTTAGGGCATTCAAGATTTGCTTGTTCGCGGCTTCTGCCTGTCCGTTGCTCTGGGGATGACAGACTACTGAGAAAGAAAAACTTCACTCGAAAGTCCGTCAAGAAAGCTTGTATGGGACGACAGTCAAATTGGACGCCATGGTCAAAGACGATAGTGTAACAGCCCGATTCCCGAGCTGCTAGCTTAACTCGCTTAGCAATCACAAAACTCAATTAGCACCAAAATAATAATAATCACTTATGAATTAGATAACACTCGCAGCGGAATCAACCTGAAATATACGATCCTGGACCTGTGGGTTATGGGCCCACAAAACAATATCCTTTATATAAGGCTTCAATTACATAGTCATTCAATCTCAAATTCCATGGCAAAAGAATAATCTATATTGTAAGTAATTCTAAAAAAACTCCTCTATATACAAACTTAAATCTCGGAATTTAACCCACAATACACAATTTGAATAATAACTTTGCTCTCAACTCGCTTCTGGCTTCCAACACAATCCTGCAACAAAGTTTGACTCTACCACCCACCAAGTGACAGGCCACAGAAATGACAACACTATCAGCAAAGCTAAGTGCACACTGTATAATAGAAAATACAAGTTTAGGTGTATTTTGAAAACTAATTGATAACACATAGTCATAATAGCAAGTAGTCATAATCACTTCAATTACTTAGAGATTTCATAGGATCAATCTTTTGATATGACCGCGAGCGTAGCAAACTGTTGAGGGTCGTCACCCCACCTTTTACTGTTCTGCTTGCAAGACTTAACCCGGACATGTCCTACTTCCGCCAGGATTTCCCCCTCCTGGTTGGGTAATAGTTACGGAATACCCGCCCTAACCCGGGTGTATGCTCACACCTCGCTTCCGCGATTAAAATCCAAGTCATTTAGTGTTTCATTACCATACAATTCCATATACTTAACAAATTCCATTTAAAAGCATAAACATGGCAATTTAGTGTTTAAGCCTAGCTTAGGATAAGTAAAACATCTCAAGTGAACCATAGCATGCCAAATCCATGTCATATACTCAAAGCACACATACTATTATGCATATCATGAGAGATTTCATTTCATAATCATGCTTCAAAATAGAAAGAAACAATCATCTAACCGTAGGTAGGAAAATCTCTAGGTTACAATCCAAACTAAGTGTGTACCTTCACTTAGGTTGCTTAATGTTACTCAAACTCCTTATTCCAAGTGGTTTATCCTTCCTACAGCTTCCCCTGAGTATGTAAAGTGCTAGGGATTAGTTTACACAAGTTTTAGAACATATATAACTAAGCTAAATACAAGAGAGATGCAAAGCTGTACTTACAGCAATCTGTTTTAGGTTCCTATGGAGTTTTCTACAACTTCCCAAGGCTTGAAAACCCAATCAAAAGCTTGGAATACTAGGGAATTATGTCTAGAAGAGTTGTATGTAAAGATAATTAGGTGTTGAAAAAGAAAATTTAGGAGAAAAGGATCGAAAAACCAAACAGCCTTTTATAGGGCATTTCTGGCGGTACCCCCAGGGGAGGGAAACCTCTTTTGGGTAAGGTCGGTTTCTTGGAGTTTCTGGGTGATTCTTATTGGAGATGTTAGCTTGATGTGTTGGCTTTCATGCATGCAAAGATCTTTGTGAGATCGACATTTAAGTAGCTGCTAAGAAGCTTTCTTTCAGGATAGGTATGAACTGATATTTTTGCTGGCCAGATTTTACTAAGTAAGGAATTTACCATATTAATCCACGTGTATTTTGGGAACAAATGACCATTTTAACCTTAAGACATCCCAAACATAACATATATCAAGTTTGATTAGGTTCAGAGCTCGGATTCAACCCTAAAAGGCTCATTAACTGGAAGTTTATTATTACCCGATAAAACGGTCTCTATGCGATTTTCATAATCTTAAGGAATAAGGCTCTCAAAGGCTTTCTAACTTATCTATTGTAACTCAAGGCTTTCTTAACCACTAAGAATGATAGTGCTTATCCTCTTTGACCTTTCTTAACCATTAAGAATGATAGTGCTTATCCACAAGCTTTCTAAACCACTAAGAATGTTAGAGCTTATCCACTTGCTTTCTTAACCACTAAGAATGATGGTTCTTATCCACTTTTGTCCTAGTATGATGTTGGAGAGAATTCTAACTACTTAAAGGACCAAATCCTGATGAATACTTAATATAGCTAACAAAATAATTGAACCTGCTTAAAAATTCAGGCTGTTACAGATAGCTATGGGAATCCCAAATCTTGTCATAATATTCTGCCATATGAACTTCTTGACTTAATTTGACTTAATCTTTGCTGTCGGTTCTGCCTCTATCCACTTTGTGAAATAGTCAATTCCCACTATTAGAAATCTCCTACCTCTTGTCGCTGTGGTGAACGGTCCTAGGATGTCCATTCCCCACTGAGCGAACGGAATTGGGCATAGGCTAGGTTGCAAATCATTGGCTGGCCTATTGATGACGGGAGCATGCCTTTGGCATTTATCGCACTTCTTGACATAGCGTTGAGCATCCGCCAGCATGCTTGGCCAATAAAACCCTGCTCTCAGCGCTTTTAAAGCTAATGCTTTGCCGCCAATATGATTACCGTAAAGACCTTTGTGTATTTCCTCGAGAATTTTCGCGGACTCACATGCCGCTGCACATTTCAACAGAGACAGGCTGAATGATTTTTTGTACAGTTCATCTTGGTATATGATATACCAATTTGCTTGCCGTTTCAGCTTCTTGGCGGATACGGGGTCATTGAGAAGCGTCCCTATCAACTTGTACGCCACCAGCTCACTAAACCACTCTCCTTGCTGGTTTATGCTGTTGGCGGTCATAGTTTTTTCCGTGATGCTTTTTTCTTTGAGGACATCTACTGTGACGGTCCTCTCAATGCTGAATGAGTCAGAGCTTGCCAATTTGGACAGTGCGTCCGCTTTAGTGTTCTCGGCCCTAGGTATTGCTTGAATTTCAAAGTGATTCAATTGAGCGATCAACTCCTTGTCTTTTTCCACATACTTCTGCATATTAGCTTCTCTGACCTCAAATTCTCCTTTTAACTGCCCGCTAACCAGTCGCGAGTCTGTCTTCAAGAACACATTCTTAACACCTGCCGCCAAACACATTCTTAGGTCGGCAATTGCTGCTTCATATTCTGCTTCGTTATTTGACGCCGGGAAGGCGAATTTGATGGCGTACTTATATGAGTTTCCCTCTGGGCTGGTCATTATTATTCCAGCTCCACATCCGGTAACGGCGGAAGAGCCGTCAACCTCCAACAGCCAAGATTCTTTTTCCTTTACCTCTTCTTCCTCATATGAAGCTTCCACAATGAAATCTTCCAGGGCCTGCGCCTTAATTGCGGTCCTGGGCTTGTACTGAATGTCGTACTCTGATAATTCAACGGCCCACTTCAACAAGCGGCCGGAGCTATCCATCTTCTGTAAAGGTTTTTCTAACGGCTGATTGGTTAGAACTTGGATGGGATGACAGTCAAAGTATGGCATGAGTTTCCTGGCGGAAATTATCACAGCTAAAGCCATGTTCTCAACCAGCTGATAACGGCTCTCTAGGCCGTTAAGGATGTGGCTGACAAAGTATATGGGCTGTTGCCTCTTCTCTTTCTCCACCAATAATACGGTCGCAACCGTTTTGGACGAGGCCGATATATACAACTGCAATGTGTCTCTAGTCTCGGGCCTTGTAATAGTGGGTAGGCTCTTTAAATGCTCTTTGACCGCCAAGAATGCTTGGCTTTGCTCTTCCCCCCACTCAAACTTCTTATTTCCCCTTAGCAGCGCAAAGAAAGGCAAAGCCTTATCTGCTGATTTTGATATGAATCGAGTGAGGGCCGCCATTCTTCCTGTCAGCCTCTGGATATCTTTCACACTTTTTGGCTCTGGTAAGTCCATAATGGCCTGAACCTTGTCTGGATTCGCGTCAATCCCTTTCTTGCTTACCAAAAAGCCCAAAAACTTCCCTGCTCGTACCCCAAAGACACATTTCTTGGGGTTGAGCTTCATCTTGTATTTTCTTAATGTTCTGAAAGTCTCTTCCAGGTTGTTTAAGTGTTCACGGTCAGTTTTGCTCTTGATGATGGAGTCGTCAACATATGCTTCTATATTCCTCCCCCTCTGGACCGCGAATACTTTGTCGACTAGCTTTTGGTATGTCGCTCCTGCATTACGGAGCCCAAACGGCATTGCCTTATAATTGTATACACCACAGTCCGTGATGAACGCTGCCTTCTTTATGTCGGCCTCGAGCAAGCTGATCTGATGGTAGCCTGAGAAAGCATCCATAAAGCTTAGCAATGCATGACCGCTAGTAGAGTCTGGTCTATTCTCGGTACCGGATAGCAGTCCTTTGGGCAAGCTCTATTGAGATCTGTGAAATCTACACACATCCTCCATTGGCCGCTAGCTTTTTTCACCATGACCACGTTGGCCAACCATTCTGGATAATCGCACGGCCCAACGAAATCAGCCGCCAACAACTTATCAACTTCCTCCTTGATGGCCTTTTCTTTTCGACTGAAAAATTCCGCTTCTTCTGCTTAATAGGGCGGACAGTGCTGTCAACATTCAGACGATGTACCATCACGGTCAGGTCTATTCCCGGCATCTCATCCGCCAAGAACGCGAAGACGTCCGCGTTTTCTCGCAGGAGAGTCACCAGGTTGACTCTGACCTTTGGGTCCATGTCCGTTCCGACAGCAACTGTTCTTGTCGGACCCTCAGCCATGATTTCCTGCTTTGTTTCTCCATCGGGCTTAGGTCTTGGCGCATCATCGGGCCTGGACTCCAGCTCTTCCATCGATAATTCCATCATCTCCTCATCTCCTTTCTCGGATTCTGCTTCATTTGCCAAAGCTTTCCTCTGAGCTCGCCTCTGTTTCCGAGTTGGCGGATTCAAACCTTCTACCGGAATTCTTCTTGCCGGTTGCTTCAAAGCTGTCAAGTAGCATGATTTTGTCATTTCTTGATTTTCTCTTAATTTAGCTGTCGTCCCCAGATTGGAAACGTACAGTATTGTCAGATGGTAAGTAGACACAACCCCTTGGACGTCATGAATGAATGGGCGTCCGATAATAGCATTATAAGCTCCTGGTACGTCAACTACCAAAAATTCCGCCATTACATCTTTGGCGTCTTCATCTTCTCCAACCCTAACCGGCAGGTTTATTAGACCTTCGGGAATCACTGACGCCCCCGTGAACCCTATCACTGGGTAGCGAACAGGCTTCAAATGTTCCCGGCCAATCATCAGTTTCTCAAAGGTTAAGAAATAAAGAATGTTTGCAGAACTTCCTCCATCCACCAAAATTCTATGGATCAGACAATTTGATACCTTTAAAGTGACCACCAGAGGGTCATCATGGGGGTAAACGACATGCTTGGCGTCCTCCACAGTAAATGACATTGCGGGCAGTACAGGCGGCATTCTCCACTGCATGCTTTCATTGAAGTTCACCTGATGTCTGAATTCTTTTAAGCTTGCCTTGGCTCCATTCACACTGCCGCCATGAATCGGTCCGCCACGGTTGAAATGAATTTCGCTAATCCGCCACTGACCATTCTGGTTGGTTGGCTTTATCAAGTCTCCATCCTTAGTCTGAGCCTTGTACTGAGTGAAGTAACCCCTTCCTATCAAATCTTCCAAGTAATCCTTCAAATGCCTACAATCTTCAGTCAAGTGCCCGTGATCACCATGAAAATCACACCACTTGCTTTTATCGCGGTTTTTATGGAACATATGCTTTGGACGTTGCCACTTGTCACTGTCCTTGTTCATCAAATATATTTCTTTATTTGCGTCAAATCCTTCTCACGTCAAATCTTTCTTTGCGTTCACCCTTCTCACGGTCATTCCTCTCGCGGTCATTTCTCTCGCGGTCATTTGCCCTCTTGACCACCTTGGATTCTTGCCTTCTTTCGTCTCGACCGCGATCATTCTCGCGCCCTTTATTTTTCTTCTGCTTCTCTTCCTTCATTTTTTCAGGTTCGTGCGGATGACTGCTCGCGGCCTTATTGACAAAGGGAAAATTAGGTCGTTACTAACCTCCTAATAGTCAAACAAAACCTAATTAAATCACTCAACTTGGTAAAATGATAAGTAAGGGTCGAAATCCGCAGGGAATAGCAAGAAGAACACTAATGTTGCTAATTGTTGCAAGCTAAGTCGAAGATTTAGTGAGATGTTTGGTTTACTAAACTAAGAACTAAATTAACTAATTAATTTAGACCTTAGGAAGATGCTAAATGATTAGACAAGAAATCAATTGATAAAAACGTTGGAAGAAGGGGATAAACATCATCCAATCATAATTTAGGCAATAAGAAGGGCGAAGTATAGGGGAAAGAATCAAGCAACTAATTGATGTTATTGACTCTTAACTAGTTCTAAGCCCTCTCTCAAGGGTGCATAAAACTACCTAGGTCACACATTTAAGCCACTCTCAAGGTCTCAAACATACATCCAAGGATGAGCACAATGTCAATTTACAAAACTCCTACTTAAATCTCACTCTCATGAGCAATTAAGCAAGAAAATAGCATAAACATCAACCTTAATCTCCTCTCTCAATTTGACTAAGGCATCAATCAACAAACATCTAAGTAATCAACTAGAATGCAAGTAGATAATAGTCATGCTATTGATCAATTAATAAGCCCAATAAAACCCCTAACTTCTTATTCAAACACCCAAATCAATCATTGTTGGGTTTTCACCCAAACCCTAACCAACAAACTACTCCACAAATACAAAAATGAGGACTTTAGAGAAATTAAGCACTAATAACATGATAATAATCATTAATCTAACAATAAACTAAATAAAATAAACCACATATAATTAAACTAAGCATAAACAATTAATCTAATGAAAACAATTAAAACAAGAAATAAAAGAGGAAATAGAGTAAGAAATTCTCATTGATAGATGAAAAGAAAACTTCAAATCTTCTTGTCACTAGATGATTATCCAAAATCCTCCATTTTTCATTGATTTTCTCACTTTCTCTCTCTAGGTTTTGTGACTTTCTCTCACTTCAAATCCTAATCTAAGACTAATGGAGCCTAATCCCCCCTCAACTAGGGTCTCCCCTCATAAATTAGGGATGAGTCCTATTTATATGTACAACTCTTACATCATTAATGAGTCGCGAAAATAAATAGGAGCGGGTGCTCCTAAGGAAATTGGTATTGGCCGAAAGTTGGAGCGACCATGGAGCGACCAGGGAGCGGGCGCTTCTAAGAAAACTGGGCAAACAGCTCAACTTCAAATGGCCATAACTTTCTCGTTTTTAATCCAAATCAAGCATGTGACCTATCGTTGGAAAGATAACGAGCCAAATTTTAATCTCAAATTTGAATCAATGCAAGATGATTTGTGGTTTGTAAGATATTGTCGTTCGAAGTGGACCATGTTGTGAACTTTGCTTCTTCAACTCCCATTTGCCTTCGTCCCTTCATTATTCATGCTTTACTCCTCATTTGTGCATTCCTTTGGCTTTTATAGGTGAAATCAAAAGTATATTTTAATTGGACCTACAAAGAACCAAGAAAAAAATGTAAAAAGTAAATCGAAAAGTAAAACAAAGACACAAATCTAAAAAGAACTAGTAAAACAAAAAGATGCAATTTGAGCAAAACAAACATATAAAAGGGGTAAAATAGAAAAGAAAGGTTAATTATAGGGATAAATAAGGGGTTTAGAGTGATATAAATATCACTCATCAAATTCACCCAAGCTTAACCTTTGCTCGTCCTCGAGCAAACAAAATAAAAAGAGTGAAAAACTATGCTAAGAAAGCAATAAGTCCTAACTCACTTTCGTAGGGATCACGGTTGCATTTAGCATATGCAACAAGCTCTTTAAACCCCTAAATCGCTCTAGAGGGCGAGTGAGATCTCGCGAGAGTTTCCCAAGAGCTTAAACCCACAACTCTTATCTTTTCATCAACCATTTATTCAACAAACTCAAGATTTTTGCCCAAGTCAACTATCAATGAAATGGTTCACAAGCAAGGATAGAGAGCAACTTTCAAGACAACTAATTTCCAAGTGTACTCATAGGTTATGGATAGAGAAAGAAACTAATCAAGAGTGCAATAGGACACCTAATTAGACTTTTTACTCGCTCATTAGAGAACACCTACCTATCCAAAAGACTTATGACTTTTCAAGTGTTATAGAAGCTTAAACCACTAGTCCACCATCCCTAGACACACAAATAGGCCTTAGACTCCACTCTACTCAAAACTTAAGAAAATTAGAACTAAGTGTGGGAGGCATCCATAAATTGACCTCTTTTTATTGAAATTCTTCTATATATTCTTTTTGCTTTTCATTTTTCTTCACTTTTTTTGTCATTTTTCACGCCTTTTTTTTACTGTTTTTGGCTTTTTCTATTTCCCTTATTACGTGCATTTTTGCTATACAAGGGAGAAGTAACTACTCACTAAAGAGAAACATGAGAACTTGTAGCTTTTTGTGCCACTTATTACAAACGAAAAGAAGTAAAAGCTAAGTTTCTTGTAGAGCTTTGTTTGGGGACATGATGAGCATATCTAGGGACACAAGGGACCGCAAATTTGAAGCTAAAATTATCCAAGCATGAGCAACATTGTTAAGATTCAAGACTAGACATCCAATTGAGCATTCATTAGTTTCATTTTGGTAGATTCTAATGCAATCAAGATTAATCACCTCCTAAAACACCACAACCCAAACTCACACTCTTCCAAAAGGAGCCTCTAAACATGTACTCAAAATCAAAGCAAGGAATCCACATATATCATCAACTAGCATCTTCCTATTGGGCAAGGGAATGCTTTGTACTTTTCTTTATTTCTCAATTTTTTGGATTTTCATTTTTTGGGAAAAATAAAATAAACTAAAGGAAAATATTTTGAGATTTTGAAATTTTTTCAAAATGAGAAATGTAAATAAATAAAGTATATACACCTCCCCCAAGCTAGCGAATATCTACTCCTCCAAGCTAGAATAAAGCATTGTCCTCAATGCTTGAATAAGAAGATCAAAGGGAGGGTGGGAGGGAAAGAAACATCCAAACCAACAAGCACATGTTCCACAATCATAAAGCATTAGAGAAAGAGAAAAGGAAGGATGCTACCGGATAGTAGGTGGGTGTAAATACCCGCAAATGACCCAATTTCTCCATTTCTAATCAACTTCCTCAAACCATGATGTGCTTTCCATGTACTATTGAGAATGGTTGTTATTCGAACTATGTACCTAAATCAAAATCAAAGATAGGAAAGAAAAATAAGAAAGATTAAAACAAAGAAAATGAAAGCAATAAATCACGGGTTACTTCCCGAGAAAGGCTTATTTAAGGTCCTAAGCTTGACCTTTCTAGTAAATATCCCGATAAAGATCGCAAGAGTTTGTCATATGCACTAGCACACATTTCAATTGTTATTAAGAATGCAATGATAGAATGCAAAGTGTGCATAAAGTGCAATGCAACTCCATGCCAAATAGGTGATGGACGCCAAAAACAAAAAGGATCAAAAGGAAAAACAAAGTAATAAGAAAAAGAAGAATCAAAATAATAAGAAAAAGAAGAATAAAATGGCAAACTCTCCTCAACAAAATCTTTTTTGGTGGCAAGCTCACTCTTCTCCTCAATAATAAACGAATTGGGCACTTGAAGGTCAAAAGAGGCAAGAAACTCATCAAGAGGTGGAGTTTTAAGAGATGAGAATGGATATGAGATGGGAGTAGAGGGAATATGGTCAATTCTTCTTGTAAATGGAATATGAGGGGAATGGATAGAAACAAGGCTTTCACTAACCACTTCACTCACATCACAAGAATTAAGAGGAAAGACTTCTTCCACAAATGAGTTATCCTCAACAACATTTTCATTATCCATTAAAACTCCAAAATCATCACTAACGACCAAATGAGGTATCTTACTTTTAAAATGATCGAGATCTTCACTCAAGCTATAATGGGTAGGAGAAGATGGGTGCTCTAAAGCACAAGGAGGGGGAGTAAGGTCCAATTCACTAGAGGTTGATACATGAAACTCAAAAAGGGAATGAATAGACTCATAAACATCATCGATTTCAACAATATCCTCAATAATAGCCTTTTTCTCCTCAAGAGCATACTCCTCATCATCACTACTCCAAAAACCATCATTAAGATCTAGGCTACTCTTTCCCAATTGATTTTCATTTTCAACATCCCTCGAATCATCATCATCATCATTAATAATCTCATCATGGTCATCACAAGATCCATTTTGCTCTTGATTTGCAAAAGTAGGCTCCAACCTAGACTCCAACAATTGAGAAACTTGGGTATCTAGCATTTTGAGAGTTTCCATATTATGATTCATGTGCTCCATAAACTCTTTTTGTTGTGCCATATAATCAACCATCATGGTCTCCAAATTAGACTCCAACAATTCGGATTTTGAAGAATTTTGAAATTCATTTTGGGGAAGGGGATCACAATCAAGCATATGAGAATCGATATCGGGAACATGATGCACTTGATTGAAATCAACATTAGAGTGCACATCATTGTTAGTTATAAGCATAAAAGGGAGGGGGGTTAAAATCATGTATAATGGGGTCACTAGTGGGAACATTTGCTTCATCAAAGAAATTCATGCCAACATTAAATGGATTATGAGAATTTGCACAATCAAAATCATAAGTATCCTTAGCTTACCACATATAAAAATTCCAAGCTTCATCTAAAGATATAGCTCGAAATTCACCATTGAACATATTTTCAACCACTCCTCTAGTATGCTCATTAAAAACCCAATAAGTGATCTCACAAGCCTCCCAAAGACCATAACCATAGTACTTTATAAATTACTCAAGTCTATCAAAGTAAACCCAAAAGGACTCATTCTCATATTGAGGAAAAGAGATATTTGCCATTTTTTTTAGTAAGAATAAACCAAAGAAAAGTAAATCAAAGAAAAACAAAGAGTATTCACAAATAGCCTAGACTCATCTAATCAACACAAATCAATGTTAGCCGAAGTCCCCGGCAACGGCGCCATTTTGACAAAGGGAAAATTAGGTCGTTACTAACCTCCTAATAGTCAAACAAAACCTAACTAAATCACTCAACTAGGTAAAGTGATAAGTAAGGGTCGAAATCCGCAGGGAATAGCAAGAAGAACACTAATGTTGCTAATTGTTGCAAGCTAAGTCGAAGATTTAGTGAGATGTTTGGTTTACTAAACTAAGAACTAAATTAACTAATTAATTAAGACCTTAGGAAGATGCTAAATGATTAGACAAGAAATCAATTGATAAAAACGTTGGGAGAAGGGGATAAACACCATCCAATCATAATTTAGGCAATAAGAAGGGCGAAGTATAGGGGAAAGAATCAAGCAACTAATTGAGGTTATTGACTCTTAACTAGTTCTAAGCCCTCTCTCAAGGGTGCATAAAACTACCTAGGTCACACATTTAAGCCACTCTCATGGTCTCAAACATACATCCAAGGATGAGCACAATGTCAATTTACAAAACCCCTACTTAAATCTCACTCTCATGAGCAATTAAGTAAGAAAATAGCATAAACATCAACCTTAATCTCCTCTCTCAATTTGACTAAGGCATCAATCAACAAACATCTAAGTAATCAACTAGAATGTAAGTAGATAATAGTCATGATATTGATCAATTAATAAGCCCAATCAAACCCCTAACTACTTATTCAAACACCCAAATCAATCATTGTTGGGTTTTCACCCAATCCCTAACCAACAAACTGCTCCATAAATACAAAAATGAGGACTTTAGAGAAATTAAGCACTAATAACATGATAATAATCATTAATCTAACAATAAACTATATAAAATAAACCACATATAATTAAACTAAGCATAAACAATTAATCTAATGAAAACAATTAAAACAAGAAAAAAAAGAGGAAATAGAGTAAGAAATTCTCATTGATAGATGAAAAGAAAACTTCAAATCTTCTTGTCACTAGATGATTATCCAAAATCCTCCATTTTTCATTGATTTTCTCACTTTCTCTCTCTAGGTTTTGAGACTTTCTCTCACTTAAAATCCTAATCTAAGACTAATGGAGCCTAATCCCCCCTCAACTAGGGTCTCCCCTCATAAATTAGGGATGAGTCCTATTTATATGTACAACTCTTACATCATTAATGAGTCGCGAAAATAACAGAGCTGTCCGGAAAATTTAAAAGGAGTGGGTGCTCCTTTATAAATAGGAGCGGGCGCTCCTAAGGAAATTGGTATTGGCAGAAAGTTGGAGCGACCATGGAGCGACCAGGGAGCGGGCGCTCCTTTGAAAAAGGGAGCGGGCGCTCCTAAGAAAAATGGGCAAACGGCTCAACTTCAAATGGCCATAACTTTCTTGTTTTTAATCCAAATCAAGCATGTGACCTATCGTTGGAAAGATAACGAGCCAAATTTTAATCTCCAATTTGAATCAATGCAAGATGATTTGTGGTTTGTAATATATAGTCGTTCGAAGTGGACCATGTTGTGAACTTTGCTTCTTCAACTCCCATTTGCCTTCATCCCTTCATTATTCATGCTTTACTCCTCATTTGTGCATTCCTTTGGCTTTTATAGGTGAAATCATAAGCATATTTTAATTGGACCTACAAAGAACCAAGAAAAAAAAATAAAAAGTAAGTCGAAAAGTAAAACAAAGACACGAATCTAAAAAGAACTAGTAAAACAAAAAGATGCAATTTGAGCAAAACAAACATATAAAAGGGGTAAAATAGAAAAGAAAGGTTAAATATAGGGATAAATAAGGGGTTTAGAGTGATATAAATATCACTCATCACTTATCAAACTCTTCGCCCCTGATGAAATCATTCGCCTTTCCCAGAACAGGCCTTAAGCACATGAAGGTCTTGCGGCCTAGATAGCTTTTGAACGCTGACCCCTCTCTCAGCCTAGTCATTAAGGCTAAGACGGCCACGTCCTGCTGAAGCCGCGGAATGGAGACTGCTTCCACATTGAAACGGCCAATGAAATCACGAAGACTTTCCGTTTCTCCTTGCTTAATAGAGAGCAACTCACCAGTATTACGCTCATGGCGCCTATTGCTTACAAAATGAGTACTGGATGTGGACAACAACTGGGAGAAGCTAGAGATAATACCCGGTTTCAAACTCTTCAACCAAGTATGAGCAATCCCGGTCAGGGTAGACGGAAACACCTTGCACCAGATGGCGTCCACTTGAGTGTATAAATACATGTGACCTTCATATGCTGCAACATGATCATCTGGGTCAGAGCTGCCATCATATTTGCAGGACGGCATCTTGATGCTGGGCATAGGATGATTCAAGATTTCTGGAACAAAGGGAGAAAGTTTAGGCTTGATTAGCAAGTGTCCGCCAGCTGAATAGTTACTAGCACCCTGGGTGCTATACTCTCGGTGGGACTGACTTTTATCCTCATCTTCTGAATTATTAAGATCCTCAGTTTCCAAGTCAGCTTCCTCATATTCTGGATCATCAATTTGTCTCTCCATCTGGCGTCCCTCTTGAGTAAACGTATGCATCCTCCTTAATGCCGTATCGTCAACGTTTCTACCGGCCATAGCCAGTGATCGTTTACGGTGTTGAACGCCTCTAATATTAGGAGCAAAAGTGTTATTAGGCTGAGGAGTGCCCGATAACATTTGGATGAAGGACGCTACGATTTGTAATTGTTCAGGAGAGAATTGAATCAACTGAGCTAGGTTGAAAGGTACGCCACCAGGATTTACCTGAGAAACATTGTTCTCGGGAGTTTGCTGCTCATTGTTCTCGGGCACCCTGGTGTTGAACTGTGGGGCACCGAGTGGTCCGGTAATGACGGGTTGCGTAGACCCCTGTCCGATTTTAAACCCTGGTGGAACACGACTATCATTGTTTGCTTTATCCATGATAGCGTTCACAAAGATGGGAGGCCCCTCCTTCTAGCGCCATGTTCTTCCGGTTGTAGAACAGTTGGCGGTCTTGAGAAGAGTCCGCCAAAGATTGGAGTTGGCGTCCGCTGGTGAATAACTGCACAAGAAGCAAACGTAAACTACCCTCGGGGGGGATGCGAGGAAACCCCCTCCGACGCTCAAGTCAGCACGTGTCCAAATAGGATTTAGAGAGAGAAAGTTGAGAGAGAGAGATAAGAATTATGAGTGTGAGTGAATGTACCAGCAAAATAGTACTAGTGGGGTATTTATAATAGTATTATTCCTCTTACAGGGTGCGTAATCCTTTTACACGTGTACGGCTGTGGTGCGCCTGACAGAAGGGAAAATTCCTCTATTTTGTCTTGTTAGGCGACCGCCAACGTTGTCGGACCACTTCAGTGAACTGACTTGCTAGAGCTGTAGGCGACGTTTACATGTCCGCGTCCGTCATTGTGCTGGCGGACTCCTCAGGGATGTCCGCTAACGTACTCGGGTTATACCCATACATCACCTTATTAACGGACTCTACTAACTTGGTGTACATGCAGGGCACTTCCTCCCCCAATATTAATCTCATTTGATCATCAATAGAATTAAAGAGATTGCAAAGCATTTCTCCTGGTGCATGGTTATCAACGTCCCTTGCCGACATATTACTACCGCAGATACCCTAGCGAAGAAATGTCTTTCCACTATGTTTACTTTTAGCACTACTTTGTAATTCTCTTCAGCCATTGTCAAAAAAAAGAAAAAAAAAATTATTTACCGTATAGTTCAGTCAATGTGATAGCCAACATTCACTTAACTTGATGTTCTTGTATTCCAACTTCAATAAAGGAAAGAGAATTACATAGGACAAAGAAGAAGAGAGGGAAAAAAAAAAGAGAATTCTATTGTCTGCTAAACATATAAGTAGCCTTGTATATTAATCTCAATTCTCATAAACCTGCCAAATCTCACAAACAAAACTAAAATAAATGAAGCCGAAAAGGGGTTCCGCGGAAAATTGTCCAGAACTTTTCCGCCCAAGTGGACTATTCATGCCCCCGGTGAGCACTATTTACCTGTCCGGATCCTTTTTAGTTTTTACTAACCCCCGTGGGTAAATTTTCTCTTCTTGTTTGCATTTTCAAGGAATATCACAGTTATATTTTCTTGTACTAGTACCATATATTTGACACAATTTATAAATTTATAATGCTAAGTCATATGGGCGTGTGATTATATATTTAATGTCAAACTTCTTATGTTGGACTTTTGACCAAGAAAGATACTTAATTTCTAATCGATTAAATTATAATAAAGTTCTTTCTTTTGAGGTGAAATAATAATAAAGTGTCACTTTTCATTTTAATATATTTTTTTCCGAGAAGAAAGCAGAGCTGAAATTCATTTTATTTGAAATTTGTAAATTGTGACTTGTTTGATTTGATTAGTACCTATATCTCATTAAGAGAGTTCATTCATCATACACCCGGTTGTGTCTGTGTCTGTATAAAGTCTAATTTTTCTTCATTTCGCTTATTTGGAACTCTTTTTTTAGTATATTTTCTTATTTGGATGATTTCAAATGAGCAATGAGCAAAAATATAGTTTTAGGTTTACCATGCTCACATTATACCCGGGTGTATGATAAATTTTTTGCTCGTTAAGATACATGGACATTTCCTTTAAAAAAAATACATGGACATAGTCACACGCACACGGGATGATTTGGGCCATAATATGGCTAATTGACTCACTCTTCTACACGCAACTTGGTTGATTTTCGAAAGTATGAAATATATTGCGAAGTCAACAAGTTAATTTCATATAATTACCATTCCCTCTTCATTCTTCTTACAAATATTCGACAAAACTTCTGATCTAAAAAAGCAGTAGAGATGAGCACAACTTCATTTGACGACGGAAGTAGCAGTTTCAATAACGCAGCTAGCTCCATCAGCACAGCAGCAATTGGTAATATTTGAACTTTATTGTACATTTATTGTTTTTCTAACTCCCCCATCCCAAAAAATACTTACAAGAATATTGCACTTCTTATCAAATTATTTGGCAGTTTAAAATATCCGAACGCAATAATATCAACCTTTATATATATAATTAAGCCATAAGTTTATGAAAAAAAAGTGCTTCATGAAATGTAGAGGAAGATATGATAAAGATCTTTCTTATTGGACTTATGCGTATCCAAATTTTGAAATATTGTTTTTGGTTGGATGATTATTTTGTCAAAAGTTTTCTCTATGAGGATGCTTTATTCGACATAACTAAATTCAACTTTAAGAAATTGATAGAAATTGCATTCACACAAATTAATTAAAATAAATTTAAACACTTATAAGACAGTGATTAAGTAATTTAATTTTATATTTAATTTGTATTTTTTAATGTAAATTTTATATCATCCTATAACAAGGATTGGTTTATTGTCAATTTTTTTATATTTAAGTGTCAAATGTTTATCTTATTGTTAGAGATTGGTGCTTCCGGGAGCGTAAATGAATTATCAATATTTCGCTTTGAACTAACAGCCTAAAACCCGCCTTATTTTGGTGCCAAAAGCCCATCAACGAATCTAAAAAGAAGAACTGAAACTAAGGCCTGGTCCAAAGAGTTAGCCCAAATGCTTAATTCGAAAATATGATCGAACAGTAATAGAACGGGCCACTGCAATTAAGCATCATGGACCCAATTAAAACATGAAATAAAGGAATATGTTCCTGAAGAATCCGGCCCAGAACCCAAAGCTCATAGCCCAAAGCCCAAACCCAAAAAGGATAAATCTGTACAGCAATGTGTTCATAGTATACGACATGATAAAAGCACAAGTTTTGGTTTCCTTATTAAACATGATAAATCTTTAGTTTCTTTTTTGTATAACTATCATATATTATTAACTTAATTTCTCCCTATATATCAACATATCTTGATAGAAATTGTTAGGTATAATTATTACACCATAAGTTATAGTTTAACAACACATAAATCATCGCTTCTTTTTAAAAATAAAAATAAAAACTCAAATGACGTGAAATAGATAACAAAATGACCTCATATTCACGTCATTATTTGTGTAGTCCTTATTTTTGTTGGGGTTTTGTGTCATGTAGTGTGAACTTGTGAAGCTTTATTACACAATAAGTTATGGTATAACATATAACACCCAAGACGTACTCTATATTGATATTATATAATCATGACCATATTTAAAGATTACAAACTAAGCATATGTTGGCATCCCAGACTCCTGCTACTGCTAGTACTAGGAATCCTAAATCGACTCCCAAAATTTTTCTTTCATCAAATAACTTGAATTAAAAACAAATATATTAGAGCTATTGGTTCATATGAAATAACATCCCATCTGCAACAACTTGCTTTTTCGAACTGCTAGATTAACTCACTTAAGAAGTTAAGATGGTGAGATAGGGTATTTAGACTCCATGAAAGTATGAAGGATATATATTTCAAAGAACTATATGGTGTTATGCTGCATTCATATATTTATATATATACCTAAATTGAATCTTCAAACCATTGCAGTTTCGATCGTTGTGAGTGTCATTGCTACAATAGCAATAGTGGTTGCAATAATCTACTGCTTAAAAAGGGCAGGGGATGCAATACCAGGATATGCACAAGCTCATATAACCCTTGGAGGCAATAACTCTAGTGATCAACAAAAATACAATGTAAATCATATGCAATCTCATGAAATGATGAATAACCCAAACATGCCAAAGGCTACCATGGAGCGATTTCTTAGTGACATTGCGCGAGAGAAGCCTACACGGTTCTCACCGAACGAGTTAGCTCAATCCACTAACAACTTTTCCAAGGTATTAATTGTTGATCTGATCTTTATAATGCTTCTTTACTCCACTCACGGAATATAGATTTCGTAGTTAATCTCCGTTCCTCAAAACCATTTTGCTAAAATCAGTTGATTGTTTTAACCCAAAAAGAAACAGTTGATTGTTTGGTGAAGGGAATAGTACTTTTGTGAATAGTTAATTATGAGACATTTTTCTTAGTGAATGCATAAATATGTTAATTCTTAAAGGTGATAGTATTAACTGTTTAAATAACTAACCTAACGCGTAACGTGATCTAAAACAATTGAGCATTATAAGATAGGTGTTGATCGTGTTTAATTTGTGCGTAACTATATTTTGATTGATTCAACCTAACACATTTGACTAACATATTCTCACGAAACATATATAAGGGGAGAGAATTGATAAATGTTATTAATATTTTGAGCAGGTGTTAGGATCTGGTGGATTTGGTGTGGTGTACAAAGGAGAGTTTCCAAATGGAATTCATGTTGCGGTGAAAGTGCTAAAAGGAGATATTAGTAAAAGGGTTGAAGAACAGTTCATGGCCGAAGTTAGCACCATGTGTAAAACATATCATATTAATCTGGTGAGACTTTATGGTTTTTGTTTCGATCCAGCAATGCGAGCTCTGGTTTATGAATACATGGAGAAAGGATCTCTTGATGAATTATTATTCGGCCAACAAAACAACCCCTCTATCCCATTTGAAAAGCTACATGAAATTGCAATTGGGACTGCAAGAGGCATAGCATATTTGCATGAAGAGTGCGAACAAAGAATCATTCACTATGACATTAAGCCTGGAAATGTGCTATTAGATGCAAGATTAAATCCAAAGGTAGCAGATTTTGGGCTAGCAAAGCTATGTCATCGACATAGTACGCACATTGTTATGTCAGGATGTCGAGGAACACCAGGGTACGCGGCTCCAGAGCTATGGTCCCCATACCCGGTAACTCACAAGTGTGATGTTTACAGCTTTGGAATGCTTTTATTCGAGGTTGTGGGGAGAAGACGAAACCATGACATTAATCTTAGTGGCAAAAGCCAAGAGTGGCTTCCAAGGTGGGCATATGAGAGGTTCGACAAGGGAGAGTTGGCGGAGATGCTGTCGCTTGTTGGTGTTCATGAGGAAGATAAGAAAAAGGCAGACATAATGGTGAAGGTGGCTCTTTGGTGTGTTCAATACTTGCCTAATTCAAGACCTACAATGAGTTCTGTTGTCAAGATGTTGGAAGGAGGGGTTGAGATTGATTCACCACCTAATCCATTTGGTCATTTGCAGGATAATTTGGTTTTAAGTACAGATTCATCAAATATCAACTCAAAATCAACAAATGGAAGTGACTCCTCAATGGTCCAATCTCAGAATGACAAATATGAGATTCAAATAGTGAATACTATTTGATGAGTACCTCTTAAATGAGTGTCAAATGTTAGGTCAGGACGGTCATTCTTTACCTGTATATAGGAGAGCTCCATATGTAATGATATGAACGATATTGGCCCCCTAAGTCTTGGGGTATTATTCGAATATATTTTTCTTGATGTGCACATCCATAGAACTTGTGAATAATTATTCTGCCAGTTTCAATTTATCCAATTATAAGTCTTGACTGGTTTCAGTTTTAATACATCTAACGATAGAGTTGTTTAATTCATATCTTCATCACAATAACGATAGAGTCGACACAGTAGCATGCATAGTGACTTCGCGTCTAAGAGCATGTGCAATGGGTTAGTCTTACCTGGTCTAGGAAAATTAAAACTTAGCTTTACATGGTTTTACCATTGGGAGAGATGGCTCTTAGAATTGGTTGGTCTTGATTTCCAGACCAACAACGCCATGGATGGCGTGCCACCCGCAAATGAAAATTGTCCGTGTGTCGGGAAAGTTGGTTTATTTGTTTTTTCTTTTTGCTGATTTCTGATTGAAACTCGGCGTTTTGAAAAAAAGCGGAAACACAATGTGATGCGGACCCGCGTTTTGAAGAAATGAACTGCCATCATCTTTCATTCTTGGTCGGAATTGCACAAGTGGAGCTGCTTTTCTTTTCATTGTTGTTCTTCAATGCAATTTAAGTGTAATATTTGTTGGAAGAAAATTCCGATTGCTAATAAAAAAATTTGGGGCTATTGTTTTTTTAAAAAAATTATACCAATGTTTATAAAAAAAAATCTAGCTATAAATTGAGTCCAAATTTGATATATTTTACCACACTTCTTCCCAACCTATTTTTCTTTCTAATTAATTTCTCCTACAATGTCATGTTAACGCGATTTAATTAGCATCATGTATTCAATATAATTTAATTAGTGTATATTAATTAGCTTAACTTCGTTAACACGATTAATTAGAGTAATTTAAGTTAACTAATTAAATAATAAATTATTAAAATGCATAAATAATTATTCATATCTCACTAATTATGTAAATACAAATTATCTATTCTATATAAAAATAAAAAGATTTTGGATAGGAGAGATAGTATATAGTAGTAAGGTATAGCAAAAGTAGGAGAGAGAAATAGAAAAACCAAGTGAAACTAGTCCTCCCATTGTGAGAAAAAAAAGATGAGTAGGTGGAGAGTTAGTGGGATGTGAGGTGTAAGAAGGAGGAAAGGAGAGAGAATGGAAAAAATAGTAAGACCAACTAAAGCTAGTGCACCAATTGCACATGCTCAAAGTATTTGACTACTTGGCATCATTTTTCGACACGCAACTTCGTTGATTTTCAAAGTATGAAAAGTATTGCAAAGTCAAATAAAACAAGTAAGCCAATCAATTTAATATGATATCCCATATATTCCCTATTCATCCTTTTTGGCAATTGTGAGAATGATGTATTGATCTTGATTATAGAAGTTTCGAAGTTGTACGAAGGAGATCGTCAAAAGCCGCTGGACGCGGCAACAGAGCCGCGGGGCGCGGCTAAATCAGTTGTGTTGGCTCCGCGAGCCGCTGGGCCCGGCTACATAGTCGCGGGGCGTGGCTAGATCAGTTTTGATTTGTCTTGTGGGCGTGCCGAGCCGCTGGGTGCGGCAAATGTCGAGTACAGCAGCGTGGGCTCATTAAACGCCCTATTTTCGTGTTTCCTTGGCCTCCTTTACTCATGTATAGTTAACCTAATTATATATACTCTATGTATGGGTTAATTAGAGTAGTTTATCATCAAAACACAAGCGAGAGAAATAATACAGAAGTTCTAAGAGAGAGAGCTTTGAGAGATTCATTGAAGAGAGTATTCAAGTGATTCTCTTGCCTATTGTATTCATTGTTCCGCTTGATCATAGTGAAAGAGTTCATCCCTGCCCTGAGGACGTAGCTATCAAATTGATAGTGAACCTCGTTAAATCTTGCGTGTTCTTTATTCGTTTTTCGCGTTTTATTGTTTGTTTATTCGCTTCCGTTGCAACAAACTAGGTACCATAGCTTGAGATTAAAATCAGTGTAAGGGATCCGGGAAGATGAATACGATGAACTCGAAGATTGATAAGTTTACCGGGAGGAACAGTTTCGGACTATGGCAGATAAAGATGCGTGCTTTATTAAAGCAACAAGGCATCTGGAAACCTCTTGTCAAAAAGGATGACAAAAGCAAAGCTGCATACGGCCCTAGTGAGGCCGAATTGGAGGCGATGGAGGAGAAGGCTCACTCCACGATTTTGCTATGTTTGGCAGGCGATGTGATCACGGAAGTTGCAGACGAAATGACTGCTGCTGGTCTGTGGGCGAAGTTCGAGAGTCTCTAAATGACAAAGTCACTCACCAACAAGTTGCTTTTGAAGCAACGCTTGTTTGCCTTTCGTATGCAAGGAGGTTCGTCTCAAAGAGATCATCTAGATAAGCTTAATACTATTTTACTTGATCTGCGTAATATAAATGTTAAGATTGAGGATGAAGATGTTGCTTTGATTTTGCTTGTTTCACTTCCAAATACATATGAAAACTTTGTTGAATCATTTGTTGTTGGGAGAGAGACTGTGACCCTAGAAGAAGTGAAGTCAGCACTATTTACTAGGGAGTTGCGCCAGAAGGCGGCAACGACATAGAGTGGTGGAGATTCGGGGGCTAGGTTAGTGGTAAACTTGGCTAAGGGGAAGGGTCCTAAGAAGAAGAAAATTTCTAAGGGCAAAGGGGCCAATCCTAGGAATGTCTGTCATATCTGTAAAGAACCCGGCCATTGGAAGCATCAATGCCCTAAGAATCCTAAAGCTTCCAATGCTAACATTGCACAACAGGGTACGAAATATGACTCCGAGGAGGAGTTAGCACTAGCTGTTGTTGATGTGTCTAGTCCGTCTGAACATTGGATTCTAGATTCGGGATGTTCATACCATATGTGTCCTCATCGTGATTGGTTTACTTCTTATGAGTCTTGTGATGGTGGTAATGTTATTATGGGTAACGATGCTGCTTGTAAGGTTGTAGGGAGAGGTTCCATTAAGATAAGGACCACTGAGGGTGAGGTTCGTACGTTGATGAATGTTAGGCATGTTCCACAGTTAAGGACAAATTTGATTTCTCTGGGTGTCTTAGATAAAGGAGGGTTTAAATTTTCTGGTTCGGATGAGGAATTATGTGTGTGGAAAGGTTCGAAGTTGGTGCTTAAAGGCACCAAAGTGGGTACTTTGTATGTTGTGCAGGGTACTATACTGACTGGTTCTGCAAATGTTGCATCTACAAGTCCTGAGGAGGTGACTAAGTTGTGGAACAGAGGACTTGGTCATATGGGTGAGCGTGGGATGCAGATATTATCCAAGATGAATCTTCTTGATGGCCACAAGGTGAAGAACCTTGAGTTTTGTGAGCATTGTGTGTTGGGTAAGCAACACAGGGCAAAGTTTAGCAAGGGACTTCACATAACTAAGGCTACGCTGGATTATATTCACTCAGATTGCTGGGGGCCTGCTCGGGTAGAAGGTATAGGAGGATTCAGTTTCTTTGTGACTTTTATTGATGATTTCTTCAGGTACAGTTGGCTTTATTGTTTAAAGCACAAAGGAGAGGCTTTTAAGACTTTTGTGCAATGGAAAGTCTTAGTGGAAAATCAGACAGGCAAGAAGATTAACAGGCTACGTACGGATAATGGTCTTGAATTTGTTAATGATGAATTCAATGAGTTTTGCATGAAAGAAGGGATTGTGAGACATCGCACTGTCAGGAAAATACCACAGTAGAATGGTGTTGCAGAGCGGTTGAATCAAACTTTGCTAGAGAGAGTTTGATGCATGCTCTCTAATGCAGGGTTGACTAGAAAGTACTAGAGTGAAGCCGTGAAAACGGCATGCTACTTGATAAACCGTGGTCCACATACATGTATTGACTGCAAGGTACCTTATGAGGTATGGTCTGGGAGAAGTGCTGATTATTCTAGTTTGCGTGTCTTTGGTTGTATTGTTTATTATCATGTTAGTGAAGGTAAACTTGAACCAAGGGCCAAGAAGGGTTATTTTTTGGGATATGGAGATGGTGTTAAGGGTTACCGGATTTGGTCCCCATCAGAAGGGCGTGTCATACTTAGTAGAGATGTTACTTTTGATACGAATACTATGTTTGTATCTGCTAACAAACCTGCAGGTGATACTGATGATAGCACTACTGAAGGAATTGAGCAAGTAATTACGACAGTTCCTACTCCTGAGACACATATTCGAATTCAGGTGGAGGATGATGTTCTAGTAGATTCTCCTACTGTGGAGACTAGTCAGATAGATGGAGTTGTTACTGATGAAACAACTAAACTTGAGTCTGATCATGAGGAAACTGCTGATGAAGATCAGAAACGACCTAGGAAGAAGACGCAAAGACTGATTGAACAGATAGAAGGCCGAAAAGTTCCTGGCCGAAACTGCTGTGTAGAAGAGATGATTGGTTATGCATAACATGTAGCCGATGATATATATAGAGTCACCTGAACCAATGTCCTACAAGGAAGCAGTTTCTATAGTAATGAATCATCCAAGTGGTTAGTTGCTATGAGTGAGGAGACGAAGTCTATTCACAAGAATCGGACATGGGAACTCGTAAAGGTGCCACATGGTCGTAAGGTGGTGGGTTTCAAGTGGGTGTTTAAGAGGAAAGAAGGAATTTCAGAGGGTGACAGTGTCAGATACAAAGCCGGGCTAGTTGCAAAAGGGTTCAGTCAACGGGAAAGGGTTGACTACAATGAGATTTTCTCACCTGTGGTACGTCATACTTCTATTAGAGTGTTATTAGCAATAGTAACACATTTTGATCTGGAGCTTGAGCAGTTAGATGTGAAAACTGCTTTCCTACATGGAGAGTTGGAGGAGGATATTCTGATGAGTCAGCCAGAGGGATTCGTAGTTCCAGGGAAGGAGAACTTTGCTTGCTGACTGAAGAAGTCCTTATATGGACTTAAGGAGTCACCTAGGCAGTGGTATAAGAGGTTTGACAGCTTCATGGTTGAGCATGGATTTGATAGGAGTCCTTATGATTGTTGTGTTTATCATAGCAAGGTGGAGGATGGTTCTTATATTTATTTATTATTATATGTTGATGACATGCTTATTGCAGCGAAGAAGAAGTCAGACGTAGTGAAATTGAAAAAGCTTATGAGTTCTGAGTTTGACATGAAAGACTTGGGAGAAGCAAGGAAGATTCTAGGCATGGAGATTTATAGGGATCGTGCTCGGAAGAAACATTTCCTTTCTCAGAAAAATTACATCTTGAAGATACTCGACAGGTTTGGTATGAGTACTGCGAAAGCTATTGATACTCCTGCTGCTGCTAATGCTCGTCTTTCTGTTGTTCTTTCTCCTCAATCTGATGAGGAGAAGGAGTACATGTCTAAGGTTCCGTATGCTAGTGTTATTGGTAGTTTGATGTATGCTATGGTGTGCACTAGGCCAGATATAGCTCATGATGTTAGTGTTGTTAGTAGGTTTATGACTCAACCTGGGAAGGAACACTGGCAAGTGATGTATCATATTTTCATATAGTTTTTAGATGCATTTAGGTTGCATTTTAGGAGTATTTAGGTGCATTATAGTTCATAATTGCATACTATTACTTAATTTGCGAAATATTACTCCTTTTGTGTGTTTTTGGTATTCTTTGATGATTTTTAGGTATTGAGAACATAATTGGAGTATGATTGGACAAGCTTGAGTATTATGAGCAATTGAAAGGAAGCTACATCGATAAGGATCGTTATGAATATCTTTGAGTGTAAAATGGAGCCAAAATGAAGATGGAATTTGACGAAAGAATTGCGGGAATTGAGTCATGTCAACTCTTTTGTCCATAACTTTTGACTCGAATATGATAACTGATTTCTCTACATAAGCCTTGCTAATTGGAGTAGCATTAAAGTTCATGTTTTGAGCTTGTGTTTGTTTTTTTTGCGGTAATTATTGGAAGAAAATATGTTGAAAGAAAGTTGCTAGAAATAGTGTGGAAGTACAAAATGAAAATAATGATGAAGAAGTTGTGAAAAATAATCCTGAAAAATTGAAAAAAAAGAATAAATAAATGGTGAATAAAATTTGTTGGAGTTGATAAGGATGGGTACTATCTTGATTTAATGGCATTGTGTTGTTGAACTTCTAGTAGAAGTTTTTGTGGCGTTTGCATCTAATGGCCATAGATGTCAAAATGTTATTTCCTCCACTAGTCGGCTTTTAGCACCACATTTCCAAATATATTTCCTACCCTTACCTTAGCCACGCTAAAACCCTCTAAAGTCCTCATGATCTGTTTGCTTTATAATTTCAAGTAGAAAGTGAGTCGATAGTCAAAGTTATTAAAGAGTATATGTTTTATTTGAGTCGACATGGTTTAGGTTGAGAGTCATTGATTTTGCCATAAACACAAAGTGAGGTCTATTAGGTTTGGTTAAATTCAGCTTGGGGGAGATGGTATGTGGTATGCTAGGAGAGTTGATTGCATTACATGACGTGCTATGCGGCTTTGCTCGAGATTGTTTCTATGCTTGGTTCGGTGTAGTAATTATATCTCTTGTGTTCTCAGTTGTGTGCTTGGCCCTATCGTAGTCCCATATTGTAGGTCGTCTTTCTTTTCTTGTGTCTATGTCTAATTGCTTGAGGACAAGCAATGGTTTAGCTTGGGGGAGTTTGATGTATCATATTTTCATATAGTTTTTAGATGCATTTAGGTTGCATTTTAGGAGTATTTAGGTGCATTATACTCCTTTTGTGTGTTTTTGGTATTCTTTGATGAATTTCAGGTATTGAGAACATAATTGGAGTATGATTGGACAAGATTGAGTATTATGAGCAATTGAAATGAAGCTACATCGATATATATCGTTATGAATATATTTGAGTGCAAATGGAGCCAAAATAAAGTTGGAATTTGACGAAAGAATTGCGGGAATTGAGTCATGTCAACTCTTTTGTCCATAAATTTTGACTCGAATATGATAACTGGTTAATTCCAGCGGCATTGGAAAGTAGCCTTGCAGAACTTTCCAATGATAGGTTACACGGCCCGAGGCGAGTTATATTATTGGAGATATGGGCTTTACAAGATCGTACTGTTTTGCTGAGGCCTGTTACGCGTACGTGGAATTGTTAATTTCGCCTATTTAATGACTTATACGACTTTTCCTTATCTTGTAACTTACTTTCCTAGTTATATTAGGTTACATAATCTTATATATATTAGGAATCACTCATTGTTGAGGGGCACTCTCTTTCCTCCTCATATTGTACGTTATTTTTAGTTTTCTTAGATAGTTTCTTATTGTTCTTCAAAACTTCATCTTTCCATCATCAATTCAAGTATTCTCTTTTATTTTATAATTTTGATTATTAGTTATGCTTTCTTTTATATTTTATTTAGTTTATTTGCTTATTATATGTGAGTAGTTTTCCAATCTAGGGTTAAGCAAACCCTAGCATGATTAATATGTGATGTATTCCTTTAAATCCCCAAATTAGTTGTTTATTTGTTCTTGTTTAATTAATTGTGCAATTTCCAATACTAGATTAGGGATAATTAGTATTGTTTTCATTCCATTGTCTTGATCACAACGGGAGTTGGGTTTTGACGGATTTGAGTATTTCAGTTAAGGACATGAAGTTCTCCACGGGAGTAGGTAGAATGGATTGTTAGGAAGTTAGAGTGTCGTGTTTAATGTCTTTAATTTGCATGATTCTACGGGAGTAGGCTTGAGTGCATATTAAGGAAGTCATAGATGCTCGGGAGAGGTTTATGGTATTTTGTAGGGTGTACTTTTCCTTGTGAACATTTAATTGACTAGTTTGGGGTAGGAATTATTATTTTATTAATTCATGCTAGTGGGGATACTTAACTCTAGAGTCTTTTATTTATATATTGATTCGTATAGTTTATTCTACCATCATTGATATGAATTTCCTTTAGTCATACCATAATTTAAAGGCTAATCATATAACAACTTTCTCTCTGTGGGATCGACTCTGACTTACCCTACTACATAGTTAGGAGGATTAGTTAGGTTATTTATTTTTGTTAGGTGCGCGACACGCCTATCAAATTTTGGCGGCACCAGGATATTCTATCCTTTATTGCTTTGTAGTGTAGATTTTATTGCTTTCGTAGGATGTTGCACGGTTTGTACCGCTCACTAGGAGTGGGAGTTTACATGCAACGAAAAAAATTATACTGCTTTTTTAGATGCATTTGCTTATTAGATTTGATCTCATGTTAGTTGCATCTGTGGGACTATTGCAGTACTATTTGAGAACCTTGTTGATATCTTTACTACAGTCTTAAGCGTAATTTATCTCGTTCATGATTCTTCATAGCATGATTGTATTGTGATTGATTGGTTGTGGTAAGATTAGTTGATTTCTCTCTGGCTTGATTTAACCTTACTGTTTAGACATCTTAACCCAAGTGAGCTTTTGTGCCTATAAACTGACGTATATGTGTCAGTCGTGTTCTTTCATGTGTGATTAGTTCCTCATTTGTTGCATTGATCTTGACTTTGACTTGCTACTCTTTGACACTTGACTTTATAAGCAATTGGATATGATCGAGGCATTATTTTCATTATTTTGAGCCTCCAGAGATATTTTCTTTTCATATATATTATTCCTTTTAATTAACCCATGTTGAGGCTTTGATATCCCATTCTCTTGATCAACCTACATTACAAGCGTATTGCCTTTTATGATTTCTCTACATAAGCCTTGCTAAGTGGAGTAGCATTAAAGTTCATGTTTTGAGCTTGTGTTTATTTTTTTTGCGGCAATTATTGGAAGAAAATATGTTGAAAGAAAGTTGCTAGAAATAGTGTGGAAGTACAAAATGAAAATAATGATGAAGAAGTTGTGAAAAATAATCCTGAAAAATTGAAAAAAAAGAATAAATAAATGGTGAATAAAATTTGTTGGGGTTGATAAGGATGGGTACTATCTTGATTTAATGGCATTGTGCTGTTGAACTTCTAGTAGAAGTTTTTGTGGCGTTTGCATCTAATGGCCATAGATGTCAAAATGTTATTTCCTCCACTAGTCGGCTTTTAGCACCACATTTCCAAATATATTTCCTACCCTTACCTTAGCCACGCTAAAACCCTCTAAAGTCCTCATGATCTGTTTGCTTTATAATTTCAAGTAGAAAGTGAGTCGATAGTCAAAGTTATTAAAGAGTATATGTTTTATTTGAGTCGACATGGTTTAGGTTGATAGTCATTGATTTTGCCATAAACACAAAGTGAGGTCTATTAAGTTTGGTTAAATTCAGCTTGGGGGAGATGGTATGTGGTATGCTAGGAGAGTTGATTGCATTACATGACGTGCTATGCGGCTTTGCTCGAGATTTTTTCTATGCTTGGTTCGGTGTAGTAATTATATCTCTTGTGTTCTCAGTTGTGTGCTTGGCCCTATCGTAGTCCCATATTGTAGGTCGTCTTTCTTTTCATGTGTCTATGTCTAATTGCTTGAGGACAAGCAATGGTTTAGCTTGGGGGAGTTTGATGTATCATATTTTCATATAGTTTTTAGATGCATTTAGGTTGCATTTTAGGAGTATTTAGGTGCATTATAGTTCATAATTGCATACTATTACTTAATTTACGAAATATTACTCCATTTGTGTGTTTTTGGTATTCTTTGATGAATTTCAGGTAGTGAGAACATAATTGGAGTATGATTGGACAAGCTTGAGTATTATGAGCAATTGAAAGGAAGCTACATCGATAAGGATCGTTATGAATATATTTGAATGCAAAATGGAGCCAAAATAAAGTTGGAATTTGACGAAAGAATTGCGGGAATTGAGTCATGTCAACTTTTTGTCCATAAATTTTGACTCGGATATGATAACTGATTAATTCCAGCGGCATTGGAAAGTAGCCTTGAAGAGCTTTCCAATGATAGGTTACACGGCCCGAGGCGAGTTATATTATTGGAGATATGGGCTTTACAAGATCGTACTGTTTTACTGAGGCCTGTTACGCGTACGCGGAATTGTTAATTTCGCCTATTTAATGACTTATACGACTTTTCCTTATCTTGTAACTTACTTTCCTAGTTATATTAGGTTACATAATCTTATATATATTAGGAATCACTCATTGTTGAGGGGCACTCTCTTTCCTCCTCATATTGTACGTTATTTTTAATTTTCTTAGATAGCTTCTTATTGTTCTTCAAGACTTCATCTTTCCATCATCAATTCAAGTATTCTCTTTTATTTTATAATTTTGATTATTAGTTATGCTTTCTTTTATATTTTATTTAGTTTATTTGATTATTATATGTGAGTAGTTTTCCAATCTAGGGTTAAGCAAACCCTAGCATGATTAATATGTGATGTATTCCTTTAAATCCCCAAATTAGTTGTTTATTTGTTCTTGTTTAATTGATTGTGCAATTTCCAATACTAGATTAGGAATAATTAGTATTGTTATAATTCCATTGTCTTGATCACAACGGGAGTTGGGTTTTGACGGATTTGAGTATTTCAATTAAAGACATGAAGTTCTCCATGGGAGTAGGTAGAATGGATTGTTAGGAAGTTAGAGTGTCGTGTTTAATGTCTTTAATTTGCATGATTTCACGAGAGTTGGCTTGAGTGCATATTAAGGAAGTCATAGATGCTCGGGAGAGGTTTATGGTATTTTGTAGGGTGTACTTTTCCTTGTGAACATTTAATTGACTAGTTTGGGGTAGGAATTATTATTTTATTAATTCATGCTAGTGGGGATACTTAACTCTAGAGTCTTTTATTTATATATTGATTAGTATAGTTTATTCTACCATCATTGATATGAATTTCCTTTAGTCATACCATAATTTAAAGGCTAATCATATAACAACTTTCTCTCTGTGGGATCGACTCTGACTTACCCTACTACATAGTTAGGAGGATTAGTTAGGTTATTTATTTTTGTTAGGTGTGCGACACGCCTATCAAATTTTTGGCGCCGTTGCCGGGGAGATAGTTTGTTTTATTTAGTTTTTATTTTTGGTGAGACTAGACTGTATATATATATATTTTTTTCCGTTCTTTTGTGAATATTTTTTTTTTCGTATCATGGAGTCATTTTATTATTTTGACGGGGATAATTCTTCTGATAGGCAACATAGTCATAATTCTTGTGGTTCTCATGTTTATAGTTTTGATGCATCATATCAAAATTCTCCCAATTTTTGCATGAGTTCTTATGAATTACCATATATGTTCCGTGAACCCCAAATTCATGCTAGTAATTCTAGAATAATTTTTTCTTTTCCTCAATATGAGAATGAAGTGTTTTGGAAATACTATCATAGACTTGGTGATTTTATTGGTCCTAATCATGGAATTGAATTATGGGATATGTGCCTAGTAATTTACGAGGGGTTAAATGAAAAAACTAGGATGGTGGTAGAATTTATGTCTAATGGAGGATTTCTATTTCAATCTCCTGATTACTGTTGGGATTTAATTGAGTGGTTGGCTAGGGATACTTATGAGTGGGAGATGTCTTTATCAGCTAGACTAATTCCTTCACCCCCAAATTACATTACACCACCTCCTTATTGTTCTAATTGTCACTCTACTTCTCATGATATTTTGTCTTGTGATGTGATTTTAGTGAATGATTTCACCCCCTCACCCCAATATGAATTTGATTATTATACTCAAAATTCTCATCCCCAACCGTATATTTATGATGATGATGATGTGGGTTGGATAGAAAATGAGTGTTATGGGATTGATGTTCAAAGTATAGTAATAATGAATGTGATGGATATTTTAAAGGAGGAAGATCCCTTGGTTGAAAAACCTTTCTGGGAGAAGTCTATAAATGAGAGTGATGTGATTCATGAGTCTTTATCGGTTCCACCTACTGTTTTTGAGTCTCATGTTCCTTTCTCTCAAAAACTTGACCTCATTCCTTCTTTCCCTATATTATATCCCCCATCGTTCCCTATTTCTCCCAATTTGAATGACTCTTGTGATCATGTAAATAATGTACGTTTGGTTTTTATTCCTTTTGAGTCATGTAAAAAGACTAACGATTTTTCTTTTTCTTACTCTTGTAAATATAACTTTTCTTTTGATTTTCCTTTTTCTAGGTTTAATAGATTTTTAGGACTAATTTATTTCATTTTTCCTTTTTACTCTTATATAATATTTTCTAGAGATGTTTGCAGGAACATATGACAAACTTCTGAGAGCATTAAACTGTTCTGCGTTGCTGTACTAACTTAAATGGTTATGCAAAACCTTAAATTTGCGCTTCTCGGGAGGCAACCCGAGTTTGACTTATTTTTTTCTTTTCTTTCTTTTTTATTTTTATTTCTCTCTTTCATTTTCTTTAGGTGTGATTTTATTTTAATTGGTGTATTTTTTTTTATGATTGTAGGTGAAAAACAGAATCATAAAAAGAAAATAAAAATAAAAATAAGAAACAGTAGCAGTGCCTCCTGGCAGTAAACATCACAGCCAGGCCGTGGGCATCCTCTCCACACCACGCCTGGCCTGTGGCTTCTCCCTGTTGCTGAACACAAGTTCTTCGCTCCTCCCATTAGGCCATCACACCACCAGCGCCGCCACACCGGCCTCCATGCTTCACACCTAACACCCCACACAATCTTCTATTCTCGCCTGTCAAGTTCGCCGGCCATTCACCGCCAAACTCCACCAGATTCTTCGAGCCCAAGCGTGAACTATCTGCTCCCTTCTTCTGTGTCTTCTTCCTTCTCGTTCTTTCTTCAGTTTTTTTTTATTCTACTTCTTTATTTCTAATTTTTCCCACTAAACAGTAAACACCTATTCTAAAGAATTATGTTTCTAATTTTTTTTTATCAATGGTTGTTCTAGGTTATTTCAAGTCGGCAACAACAATAGTTCAAGTTGGTCTTCAAGAGCCGTGCAATAATGTGATTTTTTTTACCTTAATCGACACTTCAATTGGGTTGTAAGCTTTTATATTTTATATTGTTCACACTCTTGATATGACTTTCCAATTTTTGCTTGGATTTTTATTTGGGATGCCATACTTGATGATTTCTTGTGACTCCATTGATTTGATGAATCGATTACTGGGATTTGTGTGGTGTTTAAGTGGTGAATTACGGATCTTGATGGGGGCGTATATGGTGATTCGGTGATTGTTAGGGTTCTAATGTGTTCCTTCTCTGATCATGTTTCATGCTATGAGGACACTGTAAATTTTAGCTTGGGGAGGGATATTCTATCCTTTATTGCTTTGTAGTGTAGATTTTATTGCTTTCGTAGGATGTTGCACGGTTTGTACCGCTCACTAGGAGTGGGAGTTTACATGCAACGAAAAAAATTATACGGCTTTTTTAGTTGCATTTGCTTATTAGATTTGATCTCATGTTAGTTGCATCTGTGGGACTATTGCAGTACTAATTGAGAACCTTGTTGATATCTTTACTACAGTCTTAAGCGTAATTTATCTCGTTCCTGATTCTTCATAGCATGATTGTATTGCGATTGATTGGTTGTGGTAAGATTGGTTGATTTCTCTCTGGCTTGATTTAACCTTACTGTTTAGACATCTTAACCCAAGTGAGCTTTTGTGCCTATAAACTGACGTATTTGTGTCAGTCGTGTTCTTTCATGTGTGATTAGTTCCTCATTTGTTGCATTGATCTTGACTTTGACTTGATACTCTTTGACACTTGACTTTATAAGCAATTGGATATGATCGAGGCATTCTTTTCATTGTTTTGAGCCTCTAGAGATATTTTCTTTTCATATATATTATTCCTTTTAATTAACCCATGTTGAGCCTTTGATATCCCATTCTCTTGATCAACCTACATTACAAGCCTATAGCCTTTTATGATTTCTCTACATAAGTCTTGCTATGTGGAGTAGCATTAAAGTTCATGTTTTGAGCTTGTGTTTGTTTTTTTTGTAGCAATTATTGGAAGAAAATATGTTGAAAGAAAGTTGCTAGAAATAGTGTGGAAGTACAAAATGAAAATAATGATCAAGAAGTTGTGAAAAATAATCCTGAAAAATTGAAAAAAAAGAATAAATAAATGGTGAATAAAATTTGTTGGAGTTGATAAGGACGTGTACTATCTTGATTTAATGGCATTGTGTTGTTGAACTTCTAGTAGAAGTTTTTGTGGCGTTTGCATCTAATGGCCATAGATGTCAAAATGTTATTTCCTCCACTAGTCGGCTTTTAGCACTACATTTCCAAATATATTTCCTACCCTTACCTTAGCCACGCGAAAACCCTCTAAAGTCCTCATGATCTGTTTGCTTTATAATTTCAAGTAGAAAGTGAGTCGATAGTCAAAGTTAAAGAGTATATGTTTTATTTGAGTCGACATGGTTTAGGTTGAGAGTCATTGATTTTGCCATAAACACATGAAAATATGTGTGCACATGACTAAAGTGAAGTCTATTAGGTTTGGTTAAATTCAGCTTGGGGGAGATGGTATGTGGTATGCTAAGAGAGTTGATTGCATTACATGACGTGCTATGCGGCTTTGCTCGAGATTGTTTCTATGCTTGGTTCGGTGTAGTAATTATATCTCTTGTGTTCTCAGTTGTGTGCTTGGCCCTATCGTAGTCCCATATTGTAGGTCGTCTTTCTTTTCTTGTGTCTATGTCTAATTGCTTGAGGACAAGCAATGGTTTAGCTTGGGGGAGTTTGATGTATCATATTTTCATATAGTTTTTAGACGCATTTAGGTTGCATTTTAGGAGTATTTAGGTGCATTATAGTTCATAATTGCATACTATTACTTAATTTGCGAAATATTACTCCTTTTGTGTGTTTTTGGTATTCATTGATGAATTTCAGGTATTGAGAACATAATTGGAGTATGATTGGACAAGCTTGAGTATTATGAGTAATTGAGAGGAAGCTACATCGATAAGGATCGTTATGAATATCTTTGAGTGCAAAATGGAGCCAAAATGAAGTTGGAATTTGACGAAAGAATTGCGAAAATTGAGTCATGTCAACACTTTTGTCCATAACTTTTGACTTGAACATGATAACTGTTTAATTCCAGTGGTATTGGAAAGTAGACTTGAACAAGTTTCCAATGATAGGCTACACTGCCCGAGGCGAGTTATATTCTAGGAGATATGGGCTTTACAAGATCGTACTGTTTTACTGAGGCCTGTTACGCGTACGCGGAATTGTTAATTTCGCCTATTTAATGACTTATACGACTTTTCCTTATCTTGTAACTTACTTTCCTAGTTATATGAGGTTACATAATCTTATATATATTAGGAATCACTCATTGTTGAGGGGCACTCTCTTTCCTCCTCATATTGTACGTTATTTTTAGTTTTCTTAGATAGCTTCTTATTGTTCTTCAAGACTTCATCTTTCCATCATCAATTCAAGTATTCTCTTTTATTTTATAATTTTGATTATTAGTTATGCTTTCTTTTATATTTTATTTAGTTTATTTGATTATTATATTTGAGTAGTTTTCCAATCTAGGGTTAAGCAAACCCTAGCATGATTAATATGTGATGTATTCCTTTAAATTCCCAAATTAGTTGTTTATTTGTTCTTGTTTAATTGATTGTACAATTTCCAATACTAGATTAGGGATAATTAGTATTGTTATCATTCCATTGTCTTGATCACAACGGGAGTTGGGTTTTGACGGATTTGAGTATTTCAATTAAGGACATGAAGTTCTCCACGAGAGTATGTAGAATGGATTGTTAGGAAGTTAGAGTATCGTGTTTAATGTCTTTAATTTGCATGATTCCACGGGAATAGGCTTGAGTGCATATTAAGGAAGTCATAGATGCTCGGGAGAGGTTTATGGTATTTTGTAGGGTGTACTTTTCCTTGTGAACATTTAATTGACTAGTTTGGGGTAGGAATTATTATTTTATTAATTCATGCTATAGTGGGGATTAGTTAGGTTATTTATTTTTGTTAGGTTCGCGACACGCCTATCAGCAAGCTGTGAATCGGATTTTCCGCTATTTGAAGGGAATGGTAGATGTGGGTCTCATATATGGGAATGATGCTGAGTGCTTGGTGACCGGATATTCTGATTCGGATTATGCTGCGGATATAGACACTAGAAGGTCAATGACTGGGTATGTTTACACTCTAGGAGGGTCCGTGATTAGTTGGAAGGCTACGTTGTAGTCTTTAGTGACTTTGTCTACTACGGAGGCTGAGTACATGGCTCTAACTGCTTCGGCAAAGGAGGGTATATGGTTACGTGGTTTGGTCAGTGCTTTGGGTCTACATCATGATCGTGCGACTATGTACTGTGATAGCTTGAGTGCTATTTGTCTCACCAAGGATCAGGTGCATCATGATAGAACTAAGCACATTGATGTGCGGTATCATTTTCTGTGAAGTGAGAAGAGGATAGTGGTGAAGAAAGTTGGGACTGCTGATAACCCAACTGATATGTTCACCAAGCCAGTTCCGGTTCGCAAGTTCAAACATTGCTTGGACTTGTTGAACATTGATAGTCGCATATAACCCCTTTGGGGGTTGTTGCCTCAAGGTGGAGGCAATCCCGGCCCCGGGATAAAGAGGGCAAAACCCGGCACCGGGTTAAAGGTGTAAGACTTGGGAGGGATCGATATCTCAAGCATTGTTGAGAGGTATCATGGTTTATTTTTTTTTCAAGGTGGAGTACTTGTAGAAGATGCAAGTCAAGGTAGAGATTTGTGAAAATGATGTCTTGATCTTGAGTATAGAAGCTTCGAGGTTGTACAAAGGAGATCGTCAAAAGCCGCTGGACGCGACGGCAGAGCCGCGGGGCGCGGCTAAATCAATTGTGTTGGCTCCGCGAGCCGCTGGGCGCGGCAAATGTCGAGTACAGCAGCGTGGGCTCATTAAACGCCCTATTTTCGTGTTTCCTTGGCCTCCTTTACTCATGTAAATCTTGCGTGTTCATTATTCGTTTTTTGCGTTTTATTGTTTGTTTATTCGCTTCCGTTGCAACAGCAATTATAGACCGCCCATCATGATCAAAAATATTGAAAAGCTGTTGAAGTGAATTTTCTCAAATTAAGGAACATCAGCTTTTTAGAAACTGTAATTTGTCACTAGTATAAAAAGGAACGGGTTAATAAATAATAAGTACAGAAACTGTTGAGTGTAACGGTTACACCATAACTTATCTGGAACAATCCAGAAACCACCGCTCCTCCTCCTTTGCACCCTCGCTCTCCGTTTTGCTAAACCACTCAATCTCCTTGTCGTTTAGCCGACGGCGCCGCCTCCACCTCATCCCCGACAAACATAGGCCTTAGGTATCGTTGACAAGAAGAAAAAACTCAAAAAGTACGACAAGCAGCTAGCGCCACCTTAGGTATCCTGCTGTGGAGCTGTTAGTTGTGGCATGTGTTCTTATTTATCTACTGCTGGGCTGCTGATCAACAAAGCCCAATGTGGCTTATATGCTTCAGTAGCCCACAATCTGACGCAAAGAGAAAGTAAAACAACAACGAGTAATTGAAAGTCCCATTCAGGCCCAAATTTTGGGCCTTCGATAGTTTGTTGTGGCGTGGTGGGGGTGGTTGCGGGGTGAGGTCGGTTTGGTTGTGGTGGTTTGGGTGGGGGTGGGGGTGAGGTGCGTGGTTTTAGTATTCCAAATGATAAATTACTACATTAGCACCTTTGGGATGCACGGTATTAAATTTTTGTTTTTATTCGGTAATTAACTGGCCAAGTAGGCTCAGCCCTTATGAGTTAGGGGGTAAGAAGGGGATCACAACCCATAAGGAAACTTCCAGAGACTGAAAAGTGGGGATTTATACCCAGAAGCAAATATCCACACAAACACACCAAATTTGGGGTTAATGAGAGTCGAACTCCCGACCATGAGGTTGGGAGGTGGGAGCTCCAACCATTGGGCTCCCACATGATTCTCTACACGGTATTAATAATTGTCTTTGGAAAAACAGTAGTATCAAAACTTGCTACTAGTAACATGTTCATTTAAAATACTTTTTTGGATTTTTTGATGGGAATAATCCCACCTTTGAGCGATCCTCCCAAAACAGTCCCACCTTTCATAAATTTGGGAATAATACCACATTTAGGATGTATCTGTTCAAAATGGACCCTTACCTGTTGGTAACCTGCAAATGCAGGTTTTCTCTTTTCTCCCTCCTTTACTTCTTCTCCTTCACAACTACCACCACCTAGCCACCCCACCCCTGCAGTCCCCACCCCCTCTCCTACCCCCACCCTCACCCCCACGTAAAAGCCCCCCCCCACCCTCGCCCCCACCCCCGCCGGCCCCCACCACCCCACCCCGCATACCCCACCCCCCGCCGCCCCCACCACCCCACCCCCGCATACCCCACCCCATCCCCCACCCCCCCACCTTATCCCCACCCCCTCTACCACAAACCCCCCTCCCCTGCAAACCCCCCAACCCCACGAACCCACCTCCCCCAAACCCACTCCCCCTGTCCCCTGCAAAGCCCCCTCCCAAAACCCCCTCCCCCGTGCTTCACGGCGAGCCCCCCCCGCTCGTGCGCTTCTCGGCGAACCCCCACCCTTCTTCTTCGTCCTCTTTCTCCTTTCTTTCTCTTTCTTCCTACTCCGGAAATTCAAATGGGAGGGGCGACGGGGGAGGGGCGATGGGGAGAGAGGGGTGGTGGTGGCCAAAGACGAAGATTAGGGTTGGCGGTGGTTGCCTTTCCTGTGGGGAGTGGGAAAGGGTTTGCGGTGGATGGGAGTTTTTGGGAGGGGGGGGGTGGGAACCGGGTGGGGGTAGGGGTAGGGGTTGGTGGGGTGGGGCTGCAAGGTGGGGGATGCGGGGGTGGGGTGGTGGGGGGGGTGGGGGTGGGGGTGGGGGTGGGTGGGAGGGTTTTTTTAAAAAAAAAATAAAACATAAAAGGTGAGTCATCACCTTTTGCACAGGTGACCAGTAAAAAGGCCCGTTTTTAACAAATGTCCCACAAAGGTGGGATTATTCCCAAATTTATGAAAGGTGGGACTGTTTTGGGAGGATCGCTCAAAGGTGGGATTATTCCCATCAAAAAATCCTACTTTTTTTTAATATATAACGAAGATGAAATGATCAATATTCATTATTATTTTTAAATTTTTTTATGTGGATATAAGAGACATGTTTGATGCCATATAAACGCATAAACTTCATCATCAAAAAGGTAATTAAAAAATATCAAAAATATATTGAGCAACAAATATTGCAATTTGATTTGGGTTAACCTGCAAATTGCAATTAATCTCTCTTGAAGTTTCATTATCAAGAGAAATGCCAATAATCTTTCTTTTAATAAGAAAATCGGAATTCATGATAGTCTTTACCATCATTAAAAGTTCATAAAAGGTAAACTAAGTTCATAAAAGCATAATTCTAAGTGATAATACTTAATAGGATATCCCCAATGAAAAAGAAAAAGAAAATTGTTAACAGGAAAAAGCAAAGCATAGTATTATATTGCCTAGGGATCTAGAGGCATCCAACTGTTTAGATCAATACTCCTTTTTGATAGCCTTGTGTTTCTAACTCACCAATCTCACTCTCATTCGTTTTCATAACTAACATCACACTCCAAAGCATGATGAAATACTAATAAATATGGGGTTGGATCTTAGATGAAACAACAATTCAAGCCAGATTTGAGCCTTTCTATTCTCACCTTTGTCAATCACGGTAAAAATTTAGCTTGCTCCTGCTTTTTTCAAACATCTTTTGTCAGAATTTTTATGGAGATTTTTTGAAGCTCAATCAAACAACCATATGCATGGTATATAATATAGGTGAAGTTGTTTTTGAGAGCATGATTATTCAATTGCAAGAACTGGGAACGCTTTATGACATTATATACTGTAATAATCTAGTAAGTTTAAGAGACATGAAAGTTGTTTTTCTGGAATTTTTTTGTAAATAGTTAGAGTACTACCATTATATATGTAATAATTTAGTAAGTTTAAGAGACGTGAGGTTTTTTTTATGAAAAGATCAAATTTCATCTTTAGTTTGTTATGGGGAATAGGATTATATTATTATAATTTATTCATTCTATGAGAATGAATGCTAGGCCCACAACCTGTTTCTAAGTATTTTATTTTATTTTTATAATATGTATCTTTCCAATGTTGACATTTACTCTCTTTATTTATAGTAGTATTACTTTGGTTTTTTTTCCCTAGGAGCACACCAACGTCCAGAGCGACAAGACATTTTTGTTTGAGTACTTTGGTTAGATGCTGGAATCATGAGGCAGAAAACTAATTAACATAGACATGCCACATGGACAGTTTTTTTGGAGGGGGGGGGGAACTGAGCGAATGTCTTCTGAATTAGTAATAGTTATAGATATGGAAAATATGATACAAATTAGTTTTAAAATGACATAAAATTCTTGAAAATAATATGATATTTGTTAAAAAAAATGATAAAGAAATAGGGGATAATGGTGCGATTTTGTTGGAAAATTATACAAAACTCAATAAAAATGACATCAAACAAAACAGAAAGGATATGAAACATATCAGATATGATATGACATATATGACAAAATGACATCAAAAAAAAATTCAAATGACATGAAACAGATCATAAATGATATGACATAGATGATGACAAAATAACATCAAATAAAAGTGAAATGATATAAAACAGATCAGGAAATGATATGAAATAAATGAGAATATGACATCAAACAAAAGTGAAATTAGATTAAACAAATCAAAAAAGATATAGAAACATATGACAAAATGACATCAAAATGAAACTCAAATGACATGAAATAAATGACAAAATAATATCAGATTGATGTCATTATTTGTGAAGTCCATGTCATTTTTATTGGAATATCTTTGTGTCATTATGTGTTATGAAGTACGTGCGAGATTTTGTTACACAATGAGTCATGGTGTAACATGTTACACCCAAGACGCACTTTAATAAGTATTAAGTTTATTTCTATAAATCCTTATATGTGATTACTCTAAATTGATGATCAGAGGAGAACTCAAATGACACAATTCTTTTAAAGATTTAAATATATATCCTTTATTTGGGTGTTTTTATATATGACGCATACAGTATATTACTCTCACTCCATTTCTTATCAATATACATATTTTACTTTTGAATGATTCACATACAACCATCATTGGTGATTGATGCATAACAAAAAAAAATGTCAAATAATTAAGTTATAATTCACGTGATTCCTTAAAAAAAAGATATAATTCACATGGCACTTTCACTCCGTATAATCCACATACCATTAAAAAATTTTAGAAAATGCATTTTATAAGATTCGACCCCGTGATCAGAACACAAGCATATAAACTAGAGTCTTAACTATTAAACCAAGTAATACTTGATGTTATCATTTTAAAGTACAATATTAATAGATAAAAGATACGCCCGGGGCCTAAAATCTAGATTTCAAATAATATAGAACCTAAGTATACACTTACATAATACAAATATGAATAAAACAAAATATATTTACATATATTCATTTTTTTTGAAGGAATATTTGCATATATTATTTCAGTATCTTAATACTAACTTGACGTTGTGGATGTACTTAGTTAAATTTTAGTGTTTGGGCCACGTAGGCTCACGCTAATGGCTATAAAATACTTTGTTGGTTCTTACATGATCATGACCAAAACCGACACAAGAACATGAACTAGTGGTGTCAATCTGGGTCACTGGCTGGGTTTGGGTTGACCCAACCTCGGTCAGAATGATTTGGGTCGGAATAATCTGGGTGAGAGTGTGCCATGGGTCGGAACTGGGTGGGTCGGGTGGACTTGGGCCGGGTTCAACTGGGTGAAGGGCTCTCGGAACTGGGTCGGCTTGGACTGGGTCGGCCGGTATCTAGGTTGGATGAATTTGGGTCGGAATGGAATAAGGTGAAGTCGGCCCAAATCGGCTTTCGGAATAACATGGGTCGGAATAAATCGGCTTTCGGAATGACTTGGGTCGGAAGAAATCGGCTTTCGGAATGACTTGGGTCGGAAGAAATCGGCTTTCGGAATGACTTGGGTCGGAAGAAATCGGCTTTCGGAATGACTTGGGTCGGAAGAAATCGATATCGGAATGACTTGGGTCGGAATAAATCGGCTTTCAGAATGACTTGGGTCGGAAGAAATCGGTATCGGAATGACTTGAGTCGGAATAAATCGGCTTTCGGAATGACTTGGGTCGGAAGAAATCGGCTTTCGGAATGACTTGGGTCGAAATAAATCGGCTTTCGGAATGACTTGGGTCGAAATAAATCGGCTTTCGGAATGACTTGGGTCGAAAGAAATCGGCTTTCGGAATGACTTGGGTTGGAATAAATCGGCTCTCGATAGGACTTGGGTCGGCTGAAGCCTCAAACCGGCGGCGTATTGACTTCGGTCGGAACAAATCGGCTCTCGGAATGACTTGTGTCGGAATTATATAGTATATTAAGTTACGAAGTGGAAAGTTATGACAATTAACATGTGATATACTGATATTGTGAATTGTGGATTGAGTCATTGTGAATTTTGTGATAATACATCGATACTTATATTACTAATTTAAAAAGTTACTAAACTAAGACTTATAACTTATATAGTTATATTATTGGCTATTGCCCATTGGGTTATTCTTATTCATGATTGTATTCAAGTAACAACCATAAGAGCTAAGGCATAAGTCCATACCGATTATTGATTAAAGTCAATAAACTATTAAACTTAAACATTTAGTTAGTTAGTGACTTACTCACTCTCACTGAGTCACTATATAGCAACAAAAAGAGTTAGAATTAAAGAGTTAGGTTGACATTAATGAAAGCATCGTAATTATAAAATTGTTCGACTTTCATTGTTCATGCATGGAACAACTGAACAAGTAACAATGATCAACGTTAATCGAATATGAAGATAATAATTGTGATCAAGATGATACATAATCATATCAGTAGAGGATGAAACATTGAAACTATGAAAGTAGATCATAGTTAATACCAATCATATCAGGGGAAGATCAAGATCATTGATGTTTCGGTTGTTGATCTTAAAAGATAGTACCATAGGAGGCGATCTTATTAAACGGTCCATATTTGGAAAACCACGTTACGGTTATTTATCTTACAAAATAGGGCTCGATTTTATTACACGATTCATAATAATCGAAGCATCATTAGATTAGATTGATCGACTTTCGTTAAGTTAAGGTTCATATAAATCAAATTATCATAAGATTGATTGTCTTTGACATTAATCAAAACCATCAAAAGATTGATCGTCTTTCATCTTTCGTGTTAACTGTTACGGGGTTCTTTATACAAGATAGGGCTCGATCATCGATGTTATTACACGGTTAACAATAATCGAAGCATCATTAGATTGATCGACTTTCATCGTTGATGTTTCAGTTGTGGATCTTAAAAGATACTAAGATAGTGAAGCTTACTTAGGACTTAGGAGTCTCGGGTCTATTTGATTATCCATCTCTTTGAGTTGCTATACGTATCGTCGTATCGATATTACGGTAATAACGCTATTACAACGTTGGCTTAACAGTTTAACGTCATTCATAATCATCTTTACATGAATCAACTTGTTTAAAATTAAACATACTAATTAAACTTCTAAAGTTCATAATTTTTATTAATTTATAATATTAATAATAGTTTAGGAATTTAAGTAGATTACTAATTACTAAACAAATCAATACTACAAGTCTAGATTAGTTGTCTACAATTATAAATTTTGAAATTAGAAAATAGAATACTTAACTTAACCTTAACCATTGATTTGAGAAAGATAAAATCCAACCATTGATATTTTGAAATCCATGTGCTTGGTCACTCTTGATGTTCATTGGTCAAAAAAATAAATCAAGGATCATGATTTGAGACCATTGATTAGCCAATATAAAATCTGAGCCCTTCATTTCTTTACTCTCTAACATCTAAAATCTTAGAACTCTCTAGAGTCTTCACTCTAACATCTCAGCCATTCATTCTAAAATCCAACGGTTTAGATTAAGTCATTAATCCTAAAATTACCTACTATATAAACCCCGTTTTTAATGCCCCCCCCTCATTTGCCTCTTTCTGAACGGAACCTAATCTCAGTTTCTTCTCTCAATCTCCTCTCATTCTCTCATTTTCCGATTCAAAAAAACCCCCAAAAACCTAAAATTCAACCGCCCTTCTCTCATTTTCCGATTAAAAAAACCCTAAAATCTCATCCCTTCTCTCATTTTCCGATCAAAAGCCAAAAACGTTGAGGTTTGTGGTGAAGATCTAAGGAAAAAGGCAAGGAACTGACGTCTGAAGAAAAAAGGCGTGCATCTGAAGAAAAAAGGTAACAAATTGAAGATCTGGGGGAAAAAAAGTAAAAATTTAATTTTTAAAAACGCTATGTCACAACCCGGTAAGTCTTTTAATTTTCGTTTTTTTTAGAATTAGGTGAAGATCTGCTTGATTGTGATTGTGGGATATGTGCTGGTCCAGATTTGCAGATCTACTGGAATATCATGTTTTTTTTGTTTTTTTTGTCATATGTCAGAACTGGAATTTTAGGGTTTGTGCTAAAAAATTTATGCATGAATTATTTAGTTTTTTTATTTTAATATATGTTTATTTTACGATCTGAAATTATGTGTTCGTTTTTAATTATCTTGTATATTATTTTTTAATTATCTTATATAATGTATATTAGTTTTTAATTACATCATGTTAATAATAATACGTTTGTGAAGTTTATTTTGAGATCTAAAATTATATCTTAATTATTTAGGATTTAGGTTTATTTTGCTTTTGTTCATGTTTGTCAGTTTGTGTTTAAGTTTCTGGGTTTGTGTTAGGGTTTTGTGTCTGGGTTTGTATTCGGGTTTTGTGTCTGGTTTGTAATCGGGTTAAATTTGTTGTTTATGGAATTATGGGTTTGTGTTAGGGTTTTGTGCCTGGGTTTGTGTTTAGGGTTTCATTTGTTGTATTAGGATTTGTATTTTGGTTTGTGATTCTGGGTTTTGTTTCTGGGTTTGTGTTCTGGGTTTGTGTTATGGGCTTGTGTTCTGGGTTTGTGTTCTGGGCTTGTGTTCTGGGTTTGTGTTGTGTTTTGGGTTTGTGGTTGTTTCTGGGTTTGTGTTTGTGGGTTGGTTGTGTGCTGGGGTTTGTTTGTGTTTGGGGTTTGTTTGTGTTCTGGGTTTGGTTTAAGTTGTTGTGTTGTGGGTTGGGTTTGTTGTGTTCTGGGTTGGTTTGATGTGTTGTGGGTTTTCCTAAACCCAAACCCTAACCCTAGACCCAAACCCTAACCCTAGACCCAAACCCTAGACCTAAACCCTAACCCTAGACCCAAACCCTAGACCCAAACCCTAACCCTAACCCTAAAATTATAAACCCTTAACAGAATTGTTGGGTTTGGTTTAGTTCTATATCTTTTTGCTTAATAAATGTCCCTTGCGCAAAGATCATTGGTTGTTGACTTGTTTGCGACTCTTTTTGGCTATATTTTACTTTACACACATGTTTTGCCCTAAGTGTCACGATGTGGAGCTACTTTTCTTTTGTCTTATTGGACATGATATGCACTTGATTGGTAAAATTGGTTTAGTATTGTTTAAAAGACAAAGAATTGTGGATGCTCGTGTCACTTTTGCTGGCTTTCTTGTGTTGTGAAGTTGTGTTGTTAATTAGAGTCGAGTGCTCGATGATGAGGTCAACTTGTGTACCTGAGAGCCATTACTGATTTTAAAAGTAAATTTAATTTTGTTATCTTTGCAATATTTACTTGTTTAAAATTGACACTTATGCTGTTTCTGCTACTTTTCTTTTTCTTTGGGAGTTTTTTTTTGGTGTTTTCTACCATATGTTGTTGTTGCTTCTGTTGTTGGCCTGTTGTTGCTGCAGCTGTTCTGTTTCTGATGCTGTTGCTGGTGGTCTACTGCTGCTGCTGGTGGTCTGTTGTTGCTGCTGCTGCTGGCGGTCTGTTGTTGCTGCTGCTGCTGCTGTTAGTCTGTTGATGTTGTTGTTGTTGACACGTCTAATTATTAGAGTATTAGTTCAATACTCTAATTAGTTCAATACTTGTATATATTTTGTTATTTTAGAGTTTAGACTTACTCATTTTGTTATTTACATTATTCATTTGTAAGTGTACTTGATCTTTTCTTTTGTAAACATTGAAGTATATGAATATAAGAGTTTTCTATTTTTCCTAATTTACTTGTCTTATTCTCTCCAATATCCCTTCAAATTCAATATCTTATGCTGTTGTAATTGACATGCCTACATAATTACTTAATAACTAAGTAAATCAACAAAAGACACAAATTCACAATATAATGTTAGCACACAAATTACGATCATAATAATCTCAGACCCTAATAACAAAGTATCACAGAACCATGTAAGCACACACATTAATGGAAAATCCCTTTCCACACAAAACACGACAAGCAGTTGCACAAGTATAAGAGTATTTTTTTTAGGGGAAAGTATAAGAGTATTAATAGAGGGGAAAAGAAGTACAGTATTGAATGCTTAGAACATTTGGGTTTTTGAACATTTGGGCCCTCAAGCTGAACTGGGCCTATTGAAACTGTTTGGTCATAGGTTATAGGCCATAGCATGTGCTGAGAGGAAGAAAACTGGGTCGGAACTTTTTGGTCGGGTTGTATTGGGTCGGAATGGTTTTGGGTCGGATTTAGTTGGGTCGGGTGGTAACTGGGTCGGGTGGTAACTAGGTTGGGTGATAATTGGGTCGGTGATAACTGGGTTGGGTCACAACTGGGTCGGGGTCTAACTGGGTTGGGTCACAACTAGGTTGGGTGATAACTGGGTGGGTTTAACTGGGTCATTGGCGGGTGAAGTTGGGTGCGGGTTAGTTTTGGGTCGGAAACAGGTTGGGTCTGGGTCGTTGTTCACGGGTGCAACTGGCCACGGGTCCACCGGGTCGGCCCAGTTCAGGTTGGGTTACCAATTCCACGGGTTCAATCGGGCATGGGTGGACACTTGGGCCTGGAATGGGTCGGCTTTCCAACCGACCACTCTCGGCTCGGAACAGGTTGGGTCTGGGTCGCATGCGGGTTCACCCGTGGGTCGGCCCAGTTATTGACACCTCTAACAACAACTTGGTTTATATATATATATATATATATATATATATATATATATATATATATAGTAGGATTATAAGTACTATAAACGAAATTTCATGAATCATATTCATAAGCACTTTAAACAGGATCTCATGCATATACAATCAAGGATCACATAATAGTTTAGAAATAACCTTTGATGCGTAAATTCCACAAAGCTCGTCAAGATCTCGGAGATAGAACCGCAATTGTGATTCCTCTACTTGGTACACCAATCCGGATCAACACTCCACCAATGCTAGTTGGAAGGAAGAAGGGCGGCTCTTCTTTTCTTGGAGTTAATATTACGTGACTTTGAGAGAGAGAAAGGAGGAGAGAGAAAATTTTGTGAGAAAACTAACTGACTATATTTTCTGGTTTCTACACCTAATTATAGGAATAATTAGGTTAGGAAAACCTCCCCCATTTACTCCTCTTGGCCGGCCACCCTAGAGTCCCTTGTGGGCTCTAGGTCGTTTCTTTTGTTGATCTAAATTGACTTAAGTGTGACCTTGTAGGATCCATTTAATTGGGCTTCGAGTTTATTATTTACTAACCCAAAGTTCTATAGCATTCTCTAGCAAGACGTAAAGACGTCCCAAATAAATAAACTTATTATCTCCATAATATGATCCATGTTATATTCAGTAATTGCATTAGAATCGAGGACATAATTCCTTCAATCTCCCACTTGTCCGAGACGAGTGTGCAATATTCAAATTCCTTAAGTCTCTCAGTGTCTAATTCATCCATACTAGTCTTCAAATCATTCCTTGAAATCCGAGTTCGAATTGATAAACAAATGATCATCATATAATCCATTTGAGCACGACCATGCATTTTTTCAATTTTCACTCTCCAAGGGGCCAAGACACCCATCCTATCTTATATAGGAGGAATTTTCAATCTTGTGGCAACCAAAACTCCCACTCAACTTTTAGCACAACCCGAATGCTGCCTTTATTGGCCCCTTTTACTGCATGACGTTTGACAGCATCAAAGTTATACCAATTATTAAGCCAAGTAGTGTTCCACTCATGTCTTATGAGTCCACTAATATAATTACGAAGTGATACAAACTTCTAAGTAGGTATGTTCGATTATGTATCAACTATACATATCCATATGATTGACTAAACATCTCCATGTTCCCATAGCCCATGAAACGGCGCTATCAATCAATCTTATATGCTAATCTTTTAACAAGTCATTTATGTCCAATTTAATGACTTAGATTAGGAACTCGAATGTTCTATGAATATAGTTCACTTATGGTGTTTCATTCATCAAATCACATATTTGACAAAACCATTGAATTCAAAATATTTTGGACATTTTGTTTAATACCAAACCAAAATTCAATAAGACAAAACTTTATTTCTCATAAACATAAAACAGCAAAACCATGTATCTACATTGTAACAAGTTTCTCCAAACATAATACAATCTAAAGCCATTCTAACATTTGCTTCAAGCCTATAGCCCTAGCGTGACACTCATGCTTGGGTTGAGGTAGTGGTTTAGTTTGTGGATCAGCCACATTCTCATCCGTGTGAACTTTGCAGATTCTGACATCTTTCCTGTCTACTATATCCCGAATAAAGTGATATTTCCTCATTACATGCTTGGATTTGTTATGTGATCTCGGTTCTTTTACTTGTGTAATAGCACCATTATTATCACAGAACAACTCAATCCCCTCCAGAGCACTAGGTATGATATCTAGCTTTGTCAAGAACTTCTTTATCCAAACTGCTTCCTTAGCTGCTTCAACCGCTGCTAAATATTATGATTCTGTCGTTGAGTCTGGTACAGTGCTTTACTTTGAGCTCTTCCAGCTCACTGCTCCTCCATTTAGACAAAAGACGTACCCTGACTGAGAGCGGTAATCATCTATGTCGGTTTGGAAGCTCGCATTAGTATAACCTTTAACAACCAACTCACTTTCACCTCCATAGACTAAGAACATTCCTTTAGTTCTTCTCAAGTACTTAAGGATGCTCTTAGCTGCAGTCCAGTGTGCTTCTCCTGGATTTGCTTGGAACCTGCTACACATGCTTAAGGCATATGCAACATCTGGTTGATTACTTATCATGGCATACATGATAGATCCTATAGCCGAAGCATAAGGTATGCTACTCATTCGCTTCAACTCATCAGGCTCAGTCGCGCATTGACTCTTGCTAAGCGATATGCCATGTGACATGGGAATGAATCCTCTCTTCGAGTTTTCCATGTTGAACCTTGCAAGAACTTTATCAATATAAGTTTCTTGACTTAGTCCAATCATCCTTCGAGATATGTCTCTATGGATTTTCATTCCCAATATGTAGTCAGCCTCTCCAAGGTCCTTCATGGAGAAATAACTTTTCAACCATTCCTTGACTGACTTAAGCATTGGTATGTCATTTCCCATGAGTAGTATGTCATCTACATACAAAACCAAGAAGATTAAGCTGCTCCCACTAACTTTCTTGTAAACACAAGATTCTTCTTCGCTTTTGAGAAAACCAAATTGTTTGATTGCCTCATCAAACAGAAGATTCCAGCTCCGAGATGCTTGCTTTAGTCCATAAATGGATCTCTGAAGTTTGCAAACCCTTTTAGGATTTTTTGGATCCTCAAAACCCTTAGGTTGTGTCATATACACATCCTCATTCAAGAACCCATTCAAGAATGCGGTTTTGACATCCATCTGCCAAATTTCGTAATCGTAAAATGCAGCAATCGCTAAAAGTATCCGAATCGATTTAAGCATTGCTACTGGAGAAAAGGTCTCTTCATAGTCTATACCATGAATTTGCCTGAATCCTTTTGCAACCAGCCTTGCTTAATAGGCATAGACATTTCCATCTTTGTCTGTTTTCAATTTGAACACCCACTTACATCCAATAGGGTTAACCCCATAAGGCAAGTCGACTAGGGTCCAAACTTTATTTTCAGACATGGAGTCTAACTCGGATTTCATGGTCTCACGCCATTTCTCAGAGTCTGGGCTCGTCAAAGCTTCTTTGTAGGTAGTAGGTTCTGATTTTTCCAAAATCATAATTTCAGAGTTTTCAGTTAATAGGAAATCAACCAACCTCTTGTTTGTAATCCTTGGTCTACTTGACCTACGCGGGGGTTGAGCATCAAGAGAAATGTTCTCTTCAACTTCTTGAAGATTTTCGCTTGAATTAGATTCAAGTGGGATGGTAGGAGGTTCACGTGTTGAATACGTCATCTCCTGAACTTGACTTTCGTCTCGTCGGGCTGTCTCTGACATGGTGTGAACCACGTCAAGTTGTTGCTCATCTCGAATTTCTTCGAGAATTATTTTACTCCCACTTGTCTTTCTGGAAACAAATTCCTTTTCGAGAAAGACCCCATCACGAGCAACATATACCTTGTTCTCTTGACGGTTATTGAAGTAATAACCTCTTGTCTCCTTTGTGTATCCCACAAAGAGACATTTTTCTGACTTCGGTGCAAGTTTGTCTGATAGTAAACGCTTTACATAGACCTCACATCCCCAGATTTTAAGAAAATACTAGTTTGGAGTTTTTCCATTCCATAACTCATATGGAGTTTTTCTCTGACCTTTGACGGGCACCTATTTAGTGTGTGTGCGGCCGTTTCGAGAGCATATCCCCAAAAAGAAATCGGAAGATTAGCAAGACTCATCATTGATCGAACCATATCCAAAAAGGTCTCGATTCCTCCTTTCCGGACACACCATTTAACTACGGAGTTCTGGTGGAGTCAATTGTGAAAGTATTCTACAATCCTTCAGATGATCATCAAATTCTTGGCTCAAATATTCGCCACCACGATCGGATCGCAATGCTTTTATTGTCTTACCAAGTTGATTCTATACTTCATTTTGGAACTCTTTGAATTTTTCAAAAGATTCGACTTATGTTTCATTAAATAGACATACCCATATCTACTTAAATCATCAGTGAAGGTAATGAAGTAATTAAACCCTTCCCTTGCCTTTGTGCTCATAGGACCACAAACATCTGTATGTATGAGGCCCAAGAGATCACTGGCCTTTTCACCCTTTCCAGTAAATGGTGATTTTATCATTTTCCCCATCAAGCATGATTCACATACATCAAATGATTCGAAATCAAATGATGGAAGAATGCCATCATGTTGTAACTTTTGGATGCGCTTTTGGTTTATATGACCCATTCGACAATGCCAAATGTAGGTTAGGTTTAAATCATTTGATTTTTGTTTCTTGCTATCTATGTTATAGACATGTACTGACCTATCAAGCACATATAAGCCATTTATCAATTTAGCACTAGCATAGAACATGTTATTGTAGGAAATGGAACAACACTTGTTCTTTAATTCAAAACAAAACCCTTCAGAATCCAAAACGGAAACAGAAATAATGTTCTTAGTAATCGAAGGAACAAAATAACAATTATTAAGTTCTAGAATTAAGCCAGATGGCAAATGTAGACTATAGCTTCCTATGGCAAGCACAGCAACCCGTGCTCAATTTCCAACGCGAAGCTCTACCTCGCCCTTTGCCAGCCTCCTACTTCTTCTTAGTCCCTGCACATCATTAACTATGTGAGAACCACAACCATTATCCAATGCCCATAAAGAAGTAGAAGTCAAATTTATTTCTATAACATATATACCTGAAGTGGAAGCACCCGACTTCTTTTCCTCCAAGTATAGAGGGCAGTTCCTCTTCCAGTGTCCTATCTTATGACAATGGAAGCACTTGTTTTCCTCGGTGACCTTTGGCTTGGCGGTTGGCTTAGGTTTTTCAGCAACAATGATAACTTACTTTCTTTTGTCCTTCTACCCTGCCCATTTCTTCTTAAAACCCTTTCCCTTTTGAACCATCAAAAACTCTTTCATTGGTTCTTTGGGGATGTTCCTCTCAGCATTGACTAACAACCCATGCAACTCTTGCAAAGTATTTTCAGACTCATTCATGTTGAAGTCATCCTGAACTGATTGAAGTTGTCAGGCAATGAATGGAGAATGATGTCAGTAGCCAACTCTACCCTATAAGGGAATCCAAGTCATTCCATGTTCTCAAAAAGACCCATCATATTGAAAACATGGGGGCCAATAGCTTGACCTGGCTTCATGTGACATTCCAGTATCTCCCTATTTGTCTCATACCGCTCAACTCGAATCTGTGTTTGGAACATAGCCCGCAGTTCTTGCATGATGGTGTAAGCATCCTTGGTTTCGAACCTCTTTTGGAGGTCCGGCTCCATGGCTGCCAACATCAGACAAGTGATTAGTACAGACCTATCATTAGCCTGTTTAGCACGACGTTTGTCTGCGTTAGATGATTCATCAGTTATCACTGGAAGTGGGGTTTCTAAGACATCCTCTCGACCCTCAGAACGAGTCTTAGGGTTCTTTCCCAATTAACGAAGTTTTCACCATTCAGCATGTCCTTTTCGAGAAAAGAACGAATGTTGAAAACGGAGTTGTTGTTGTTGTTATTAGTCATAATATCTACAGACAGAAAAGAAAAGCAAAGTGCAATTTTATGTTTATAAAAGAACCTAAAAAACATGCAAAGGTTTCTAGGTTTGCCACTCTATTCAATTTTAATGTCCCAATTTGAATAAGTGAATACAAGATCCTATCAACATGCAACACTAAGCAGACAGAGGCCTTATCTTAAAGTTACATTCTCAAGGTAAGTAAACTCTTTTACTAATTATAACATCTTATAATTCTTGTTTAGATAGGAAAACATCGCATGCTTAATTATCTCTTGCTTCAAAATCCAAAACGCTTTTGATGATTATGTTAAGGATAACCAAACTAAGTAGTAAAATTCTCAATTTCACCTTATCTCCCAAAATTAATGATAATACCCTGCGGAGGCATGACCTATCACTATTAATTAAGGGTTAATAAGTACTTTATGTTTGGAAAAGCTAACCTTAATATTTGCAGGACCTAAGTTTATTATGTTGTTATGAATTAGTGAACTCTAGCGCATTGATAACCAACATACAATAAACTTATAAGCATTTTAAATAATAATAATAAAATGCAAAAATTAAATATGATCTAGTATGGCCCCTAATCCTAAGAACTAAGCATCTTGATTGGGCACCTCCTTGGACTCTTCATGGATCTCCATGCACCTTAGTCATGTGCCTTCTCTTGTTGGGCTCGTCTTTGGATTACATAAGTATCAAAATAATTTAAATAATATCTAAATTAAATAAATTACATAAATACTTAACGATACGCATATCGTATTTAAATTACAAGAATACATCACTATAAGCAAATCGTATTTTCTAACTTCAATTTGGGCCATACTAGTCATTCATACCAATTATATTAAATATAAAATGCCACATAATAATATCACATATTATACTTGCCAATAATCAAAATATCAAATATTCTTAATTAAAGCAAGAGGATAAAATATTTAAGCTAGTCCTAACTACCTAAAAATTTTATCCTAGAAAATCTAGCCTACTAATATTAATTAGATTAAAGAATCAAATTATGGAATTATATAAGACCTAGTCAAAAAATTTAACTGGAAATTTGCTTAATATTCTGAAAATATGTTTTTAGAATTTTAAACACGATGCTGGGAAGCAGCAAAACGTGGCTACCAAGCCACGCTGTTGCTGCTGCCTCGACCTGGCTGCCCGCCCATCGACCACCTAGAGCAGCCACCATGGCCCACCTGCCGGTGGTTGCCCCACCCAGCCGTGACTGCTCCTCCTCCCCTATGGGAATGAAATTAAATTTATAACTTCTTGTAAAATTAATTTAGTGATCTATTTAAATTAAACATAAACTCTTTTATGCCTAATTCAGAAAAATTAATTTAAATCTGCATTTTAATTAATTTTAGGGCTATTCATATCAATTAACCTCAAATTCATATAAAACTCCTTTTACATGAATTAATTTGTCATACATAAATAATTTTAAATATAAAAATCAGATTAATTATATGGATATAATTTACGATATCAACATAAAATCTCCATTTTAATTAATTTTAGGGTTATTCACATAAATTAATCTCTAATTCACATAAAACTCTTTTCACATGAATTAATTTTCATACATAAACAATTTTTAAATATGAAAATTAAATTAATAATATGAATATAATTCTCGAAATTTTGAAAATTTGAGATCAAAAATTAAATTTTAAATTTCGAAAATTAGGGTTTTAGATTTTAAAAAATTCGTCCATACATATTTTAATTTTTGAAATTCGAAAATTAGGTCGAATTATATTTAAAATATTCGGCCATTAGATTTCAAAATTAAGTAAATTAAAGCACCATTTAATTAATCCAATAAAATAAATCAATCCATAATTCAATTCCTCCCCTTAATCAAATTAAAATTAGCCATGAACACATAAAAAAAATTTAATTATTATGACCAAAAAACTATATACAAGAGGCTAAAACGGATACCACTGTAGGATTATAAGTACTATAAGCGGAATTTCATGAATCATATTCATAAGCACTTAAAACAGGATCTCATGCATATACAATCAAGGATCACATAATAGTTTAGAAATAACCTTTGATGCGTGAATTCCACAAAGCTCGTCAAGATCTCGGAGATAGAACCGCAATTGTGATTCCTCTACTTGGTCCAGCAATCCGGATTAACACTCCACCAATGCTAGTTGGAAGGAAGAAGGGCTCTTCTTTTCTTGGAGTTAATATTACGTGACTTTGAGAGACAGAAAGGAGGAGAGAGAAAGTATTGAGAGAAAACTAACTGACTATATTTTCTGTTTTCCACACCTAATTATAGGAATAATTAGGTTAGGAAACTCTCCCCATTTACTCCTCTTGGCCGGCCACCCTAGAGTCCCTTGTGGGCTCTAGGTCTTTTCTTTTGTTGATCCAAATTGACTTAAGTGTGACCTTGCAGGATCCATTTAATTGGGTTTCGGGTTAATTATTTACTAACACAAAGTTCTATAGCATTCTATAGCAAGACGTAAGACGACCAAATTAAATGAATTTATTATCTCCATAATATGATCCATGTTCTCCATAATATGATCCATGTTATATTCAGTAATTGCATTAGAGTCGAGAACATAATTCCTTCATATATATATATACATATATACTTCCTCCGTTCTATTTTAAATGAAACTTTGGGTGAAATGACACTATTCATTAATCAATTTTGACTCCAATTTATCGCCATTATATAAAGAAAAACATAGTCAAGTGGGATCTTGTTAGATTCGTCTCGATGCATACTATCAAATTATAACTTTTTTATAATTTAAATCGTGTGCAGAACTAAAGATATTAATGATTAAACAAGCGCGTTGGGTTGCGTGAAAAAGGAAACGTTTCATTTAAAACAGAACGGAGGAAGTATATATATATACATATATATACATATATATATACATATATATACATATATATAAGGTTTTTTCACTAAATACCCCCGACAAATCAAAAAATTCACCATATACCCTTAATGTTTCAGATATTCACCATATACCCCTAAGTTTCCGAAAATGTTCACCAAACACCCTTTTTCTAACGGACGTTAAGTTGTCGTTAACGTTATTTACAATATTGCCATCATTAACCCCTAATCCCTAATTCTAATCCTAATCCTAACCCTAATTCTAACCCTAATTCTAACCCTACCCAAACCCTAACCCATCCTCCCCCCCCCCCAAACCCTAACCCACCTAGCCCACCACCCCTCCCCATCCCTCCACCCAAGGCCCACCCCCCACCCCCTCCCCTCCCTTCCACCCCCGAGTCCACCCCCCTCCCACTCCCCCTCCCCTCCACCGCCGCATCCCCCATCCCCCCTACCATCCCTCTCCCTCCGCCACAGCCCCTACCCCCTCCCCTCCCCTCCCGTGACCCCCCGCAACCCCGAAAATTCGAAAATCACCACCCCTCCCTCCCCCTCCCCTCGTAGCCCGGAGCCTGAAAGCCCCTCACCCCTTCCCTTCGATGCCGAAAAATCCGGAACCAAACGCACGAAATTATAGACCCGGAAAATGCGGACCAAACGCCAACAAACGCACGAAATGAAAAAAAAAAATCGAGGGGGAGGCGAGGCGGTGCGAGTGCGGCGACGAGAAGGGAGAAATCGTGGAGTAGATCGAACGAGAGAGGAGAGCGAAGGAGGAGAGAGAAGTGGCGCCTGCGACGCGGAGCGGGGCCGGGTCATGGCGGCGGTGATGCGGCGTGGGGTGCCGGGGGAAATCGTGGGGGTGTGGGTGGGTCTCGCGGGGAGGGGAGGGGGCTGGCGCGAGGGAGAGGGGTGGGGCCGCGTGGTGGTGGATGAGAGGGGGAGGGGGTGGGGGGTGGAGGGGAGGGGAGGGATAGGGTGGGTTAGGCTTTAGATTTTTTGGGTTAGGGTTTAGATTAGGGTTTACATTTTAGGGTTAGAGCTTAATGATGGCAAAATCGTAAATAAAGCTAACGATGAGTTAACGGCAGTTAGAAAAAGGGCATCTGGTAAATGTTTTCGAAAACTCAGGGGTATATGGTGAATATCGGAAACATTGAGGGTATATGGTGAATTTTTTTTATTTGTCAGGGGTATTTGGTGAAAAAACCGATATATATATATATATATATATATATATATATATATATATATATATATATATATATATATATATATATATATATTCTACGAATAAACCTAACAAGTAACAACAACATTAAAGCAAACACAAAGAATATTGATTTGTCCCAATGGACATGCCTATGTTTACAGCTTGGTGATTTAGGTTGTCACGACTCACCAAGAAATTAATAAGATAGGAGACTAATGTCAAATCACATGTGGAGATATATCAAATTTAAGCTTGCGGATTGAGGCAAATAAAGATGGAATAACGCTAACAATTCAAGTTTTGTTTAATAGAAAATCCGCACTTCATTGGGTGGTGATAACGAGGGATGATAAACATCTAACAGGTAGATGTGTTAGATACAAGTTTTCATGTAGCAAATATTGTTTATGTATATAACAAATATTGTTTGTGTATGTAAAAATATTGTTTGTGTATGTAAAAATATTGTTTGTGTTGTTTCCCCCTTATTTGTTATACGAAACACAAATAATATTTTTACATACACAAATAATATTTCTTACACGAAAACTTGTGTAGATACATCTAATGGTTAGAGATTTATCAAACCTTGGTGATAACTGATAATTCGGCATTCCCTGAATTCTAAGGACAGCGGATTCGATTCCCTTTTAAAAGTTCTTTTCTGCAAATTGATGCCGTCAAAGAAGTGGAATTTGTAGGCGCTGCTAAAAACTATTGTTAGAAAGTACACTCCGAGAAACTATGTCCAGCTTAATCTTATAATTGTATGCAGTACATTATTTGAAAGGTTAGGTGTCTTGGCAACGTAAACAAAGCACAAACCGGCCAGCACCATAGTTTACCATATTTTAAAACGCACTATAGTGTTATGCCTAATGGTCGGATTAAAAGTACTAAAGGCTTCTATTCTCTTTTCCCGTATTCTATTGAATCTTATTACTAATTATACTATGCGGAAGCAGAAGTTAGGAAGAGTTTCTTGGGGCTTCAGAGGGATCAGGGATGTGCAGAGCAGTTCAGGATTGCAGGTTTGGTTTCATGAAGAGAATTGGGGATGGTTCGCAAACCAGGATACTTCAGGACAGATGGGTTGTAGGAGGGCCATTATCGGTTAAGCGGAATGTGAACTTAAGCACGCATTCAATTGAGGTGGTCCAAGATCTGATATTAAAGGATAGGAGGGTGGGGGATTCAGCCATTGTTTGGAGATTGTTTACACGTGAGTCCGCCTCCAGGATTTTGGCAACACATATCCCGACTGAATTTATTTCTGATGAATTCATTTGGAGTGCTTCTAAAACAGGAGTTGTTAGAATTAAGGAAGTTTATGCCACACTTCAGAAGCTGGAAGGCAAAATGGAGGGTTCAGAGGATGAAGTAAAGTTTTGGCATAAGCTATGGGATTTTGATATTCGACCAAAATGGAAGGTTTTTGTTTGGAGACTTCTGAATGCAGCGCTCGCTGTAAATCTGTATCTGTATAAAAGGAGATTTCAGTTCAGCCCTTTATGTAATTTATGTGGCTTTAGTATGGAGTCGGAGCAGCATCTTTTCAGGGATTGCCAGGTTACTTCAAGAGTGTGGAGTGGGTCTCCTATGGGTATTAAGGTACAGCAAACTGGCCAGGTGATGTTCGGAGATTGGATTCAGAATTTCCTTAAATATTTTTGGAAGCAGGAGGGGCGTGATTCTATTCGAGGAAAGGAGTTTGTGGCTATCCTTTGGTCAGTTTGGTTGCATCGAAACAGCGTCGTCTTCAAAGGTAATGTTCCAAACCCTCATGAAATTTTAAGCATAAAACGTCAACAGATGATGGATGAGGACCTCAGAATACAGAAGACGAAGTCGTCATTGGATTCAGATAACAGTAATCTTAGTTCTTCTTCTTTTTTGTGTTACAAAGTTGGTTTGTGTCAAGAAGTGCTATGTTGTGTGTTCGTTGATATATGGATCTTGGAAAAGCAAAAGGAAAGGGGGTAGAAAGGATATTCGACGAGGGGGATAGGTTGAATTTGGATTCGTCAATGGTGGCAAGGTTATGGAGGGAGGAAGAACTATATTTGCAATGACGGCATTACAGGCGGAAGCTTATGCTCTATTAAGAGGAATGTGTGAAGCCTGTGCGAGAGGGTTTGCGTCAATAAAAATACATACAAATTCGGTTGAGCTTTTGCAGGCTATCTTGAGGGGTTCAGGACCTTTAATTATTTCTGGCATTTTGCAGGACATCATATTAAAGTGTAAGAGTTTTAAGTATGTTGAAATAATAAAGGTAGATAGGAATGAAGTGAATCAAGCTCACGCCTTAGCTAATAGAGCAAGAAGGGGTGACTTGCTTCCAATGTAGTTTGTTTGTCTACTGTTTGTTCTTGACGCCAAAAAAAAAATTACTAATTATACTATTATAGGCACATAGGTTGGGGTTAGTTGGATGAAAAAAATTACATTTCAAGGAAAAGCACAATTATTGTAGGGAAAATCTGTCAATAAATACCATATTTTGGCACTTTTTTGAAATAAATATCTAGGTTTCTGAAATTTTATATAAATAACAAGGTTGACTAATTTTTTTTTAAATCACTACCACTTAACGGAATCTTGAAAAAAACGTTAGTTTTGCTCCATTAGTGGCACGTGAAATTATGATTTTGCCCTTCCCCCACCACCACCACTGCCCCTACCACATGCAACAACAATGCTTGCACTGTTGTCTCAAAGAAAACCTATAAATCTCAAATATTAAAAAAAGGAAAAACAAAGAAAACATGTAAAAACTAGGGGTGATCAAGAGTCAAGCTAAGCCTGTTCGTGAACAGTTCGAGCTCAGATCGTTTAATATTTGGCAAAGCTCGGCTCTAACAAAGTTCGGCTCGTTCAGCTTCGAGTTCGGCTCAAGCTCGAATAAACTTAAACGAACACAAGCCGAGCAGACCACAGTTCGGACTCCGCTCGACCGATAAGCAGCCCTAGTTGCCGCAACCCACCCACCCAAAATCGACCCACCCACAACCACAACCAACTACAAAACCACCACCACCTCCTCCCACTCAAAAAATCATCCCACCCCACCACCTTAACTATGAAAACACCACCACCTCTACCCACCAAAAATCGACCCACCCCACAATACTAACCAACTACGAAACCACCACCACCTCGTAATGGTGGTTAGGAGAGAGAAGGGGATCACAAGGGTAGTGAATTTCGTGGGGTTTTGGTAGTGGTGGAGGAGATTAATGAAAGGTAATAAAGTAATTTCACATGCCACTAACGGAGCAAAACTAATGGTTTTGCGTAAATCTATTAAGTGGTAGTGATTCCAAAAGAAATGGCAGAAAGTTGGTGTTTATATAAAATTTCAGACCACCTAGGTATTTATTTCAAAAAAGTGCCCAAAGTATGGCATTTATTAACAAAATTTCCTTATTGTAGCTTAATTCTTAGTTGTTTGCTTTCTGAAAAGTTAGAGATAAAAGGAATAATGTGATGGAATGAGGGTCAAGAAGGATAGATGGACTTGGGAGGAAGATGAACAATATGGAGGTCCTTTAATTTTCGAAGGAAAATGGTTTACACAATTGGGAAAAATAAGGATTGCTTAGAAAACAATTTTTCACTCTGTAGTACTATTACTGTAGTACATCGACAGGGTAAGGGCTGCTAATATGATGATTTACATAATTTGTGCAGTATTAGTACATCGACAGGACCAGGGCTGCTAATATGATGATTTGCTCAATTTTACGTTGTGATTGATCCCAGGTGGACGAATAAATTGTACTATCTTCTATATATACTCCCTCCGTCTTTTAAATGTTGCTACATTTTACCATTTAGGTGTGTCTCTTATTTGTTGCTACATTTACACAATATACTATAAATGGTAAAAAGGGCCCACAATATTACCTTCAACCCATTTAATTAAACCCAACTAAAACACAAACTCTCCCACCTAACCTCATTTACTCCCCAACCTCTCCCATTTAACCCTACCAACCGCCTATTAAAACTCCCTCCAAAACCCTAATTGCAACATCTTTTCATTTCTCTCTCTCTCCCTCTGACGGCTCTATCTTTCTCTGACTTTCACTTTCCTCTCTCTTGTTCTTCATCAAACCTTCAGATCTAAGGTTTCTTTGTTGAAATTTCACAGAACAAAATTCGGATTAATAATCTACGCTAAATTGCGAGTATTCTCATACCATTTTTTGATTTTTTAAGTTGGTTTTATTTTGGTCCCCTGTTTTTGGGTGTTTTCCATGGATGAGTTAACACCAAACTCGAAGATTCGTCTGTTTTCTTTGCTTGACGAGTTTGATGCGAGAGGCTAAAAAAGCTAGGGTTTCAAAAAAGAAACTCGAATTTGGGAATTGTTGTTGGAATTGCGGTGCTCCTTTGCGTAAAACCACCGGATGTAGGGTTTAATTTGGTGGTCCGAAAACACTTGACAAAAAGCGTAAATGTGAAGATCCCCCACCAGAAGGGTTCGATTCATGGAGATCCTATCTTTTCTGGTATAAAAGCCATCAACAGAAAGTTTTCGAGAGTCCCTTGAATATTTTGTGGGAGATCGGTCCACTCCTTAACTTTTCCTCTGTTTTTCATTTTTTCGCATTTATTTGACTCGAACTACTTGTGGGTTTGCGTTTGGAAGCATGAAATTTCGTGCGTTTTAGGTTGCATGTGTAGATTTATGATTTCAGTAAAAAAAAATTATGTTTTGTGCTATGATTAAAGTTGATTTCATGTTATTTATGTTCATTTAAGTTGATTTTGAATGATTTATGTTAATTTCACTTGATTTAAGTATATTTCACTTGATTTATGTTAATTTAGGGTTGTTTTATCATGAATTACAGCTGATTTGTGTTCATGTTAGTCATTATAGGTTACTGTTAGGGTTGAATTAAGTGAATTTGGTGGATTTTACTTCATTTTCCTCTATTATTACTTGAAATATGGTTGCGAGTAGTCATTATAGGTTACTTTGTTGATTTAGGGTAAATTAAGTTAATTTTGTTACAATTTCTTGATTTTGTGTTGAATTAAGTGAATTTGGTGGATTTTTCTTCATTTTCCTTGATTTTACTTGAATTAACAGTATATGGTTGATTTTAGGTCATGTGTATGTTTCGGTTCTTCCTTGATTTTACTTGATATCTTCCTTGATTTTGTTAATTTGATTTGTGTGTGTTGATGCATGTTTATCATGTTTCAAGCTCTACTTCTCGACTGAACTGAGAATATTGTGCAACACAATTAAATCAATTCAGTCGGGAAGTAGAGACTTGAATGATTTGTACTTGATTTAAGGCTATGTTTGGTTGGCTTTTTTTGGTTTTGTTTACAATTATGGCAGGGTTCTTTAGGGTTTTGTTGCTGTTAGGCCATGTTAGGCTATGTTTGGTTGGATTTGTTTGGTTTTGGTCTCTGTTTGTATGTGTTAGCCTCTGTTTGTGTGTGTGTTGGGTGTGAACCTCAATGATGATATGGGATGAAACATCCAAAATATGTTCCATGTTGCATTTATTCAGTGTTAGGTTGAATAGGATTGTAGTATGGATTTCTGATGAGGCATATTTAGGGTTAGATTTGGTGTCATAAAGGTTGTCTAATGTGATTTAATGAATTTAAAAAGCTTTTACATGAGAGGATTAGTGTTATCCTCAATGATGAATGAGGTCTGCTGATTTATATCTTGGACATTATGCAAATTGACACCATTAACCATATATTGCCACCAGAATTTTGTGCTCTCCTTTTCAATGTGACAACTTGTTTGAATGCATGTGTTGAGTATAATGGATGAGTGGGGACTCCCTGAGAGGAATGTTATTCATGCCTAACAATGTGATTTCCCCCCTTCATTTTCAATCTGATTTCCCCCTTCATTGGCAATCTGATTTTCCCCTTAATATTGGCTCTAAACAGTGGACCCCCACCAATTCCTTGGTCTTTGTGAAAAAGTAAATGTAGCAACATTTTTTGTTGGTCGCTTATTTTTAGCTTCTGTTTTTTATTTGATTTACTTGTACAAATGATGTTCACTTCATATCATTGTCTCCAATTTATCTATTTCTAGATGATTTACTTATTGAAAGCATGTTAACAAATCTGATATTCATTGTTAATGGCCAAAATGTTTTCATATTATAAATGCAAAGTTAAATACAAAATGTTCATGTACATATACAAAATGTTTAACCAACCTATATGTGGTTTGTTTTAGTTACAAAAAATTTACTTCTTGCACTCTAATGCCCAAAAAATTGGCCTTCAACTGCCCATTGTTTGCTTATTGCATGTATTTCATATTATGCCAATACCATCATCTGAATCTGATTCCCCACTTGTTGCATAGTTTGGTTCTTGATGTTCTTCTTCAAAATGACCTTCTTCTGCCCATTGTTTGCTTTCTTGTACAAGTTGTGGACTAAGTGTAATGGAAATTGGTAACTCACCTCTCCTTTCTAGTGCTTTCTTCCCCATATGGGGTATGTGATAATTGTTGCCACCCTTCACTATTAGGCAGAATTGTACATGTTGCTGAATTTTGGTATTGTTTGGATAGTGTTTGGTATGATGGAATCTAAACACCACAACACCCTAGTCACCTTGTGTGCTGCGGTCAGATGGGTTTTATGGCATTACTGTGTTTCTTTATGGCCCCCCTTTTGACCAACCTGTGCAAGGTAGACCTGTGAATTCCTAATGCTGCTGTTGTTACTCTTATACTTGTCCTCTTCCTTAGTGGAATTGACATTAGTTGTTGAGGATCCAACTGAATTCTTTTTCTTCCAACTCTGCCTGTTCTTTTGTGACTCACCTCTATGTTTGCATTACTTTGGAGTTGTTGTGATACATTCTTCCATATTCTACCAACTGTCCACCTTGAAGTCTTCAAATCAATTGAAATTTTGTTGAGAGCTCCATGAGGTAATTTGTACTCCCCATAATCATTTCTTTGTACCATCTGTTGTAGCTTGTTTGCAACATTAGCTCTGCCATAATTGTCCAATACATAACTCTTCCTCTTTGAATTTAGTACTTCTGGTGGTTGTTATTGTTGTTGATCATCATTTGTTTCACTATCTGTCCAGTCACATTCTGTGACTTGGACATCTGAGTCATTATCTAACCATTCAGCAACTAATTCATCATCTGCATTTCCTTGCATTTCAGTGAAGAATTCATCTTGCTCTTCTGGAGTTGCATCTGTTGGGGGTCTGTTCAGATCAAAGACCTCTGGTTCTGGCAGTGGATCATTTAGATCAAATGTTGGCTGATTTTGTGGTATGGGGTTGAGCTGATGGGGAATTTGTTGAATGTTTATCAGTAAAACTGTCTAGGGGGGCCATAGCTAAGCTATAGATGCCAGACATGTTCAAGCTGAGAACGCTTCAACACTTTCCTCAACTGCTCAAAGAAGAAATGAGGGTCTTTGGATTTTTTTGGGTGAAAAATCACAACGCCCCTGTATATATAGTTCCCTTTTTGGGATGTCAACTGCTGAAAGTTGCAATTACCATTTTTTTGGAAATTTTTGGGGGAAATTTGAATTCCCCTCTAAATTTGAATTTTGGGTCTTTTAATTTTTTTGGGGGAAATTTTAAACCCCTTGTGTATGAAATTTTATTTCAGTGCTCTGAAATTTTGGAGGGAAACAAACTTAGTCCCTTGGTTGTATTGTAACTGAAATTCAATAAAATTGGTTCTGAAATTTTGGAGGGAAAAAAGGGCTGCAAATCACCCAAAAAATGCCGCCAGTTTTAAGTTGTGTGGGCCAACTCACCTTTTTTATGTACTTAATCCCAACTTGTTCCCACTTCATTAGCAATCTGATTTTCCCCTTAATCTTGCTTCTGCACAGTGGGCCCCCACCAATTCTTTGGTCTTTGTGAAAAAGCAAATGTAGCAACATTTTAGAGACAGAGGGAGTATCCAACTATGTAAAAAACTTATATGGACCTGGTCCACACTAAATTTAGTGTGGACCTAATGTTCATACATGTGATTTATGAAAAAAAGAGTCACTATGTTAAAAAGTAATAGATATAAGAGAGGAGTAGCTATAGATTGTAAATGGTGACTATGTGAGAAGAAAAGTTACTATGTTATAAGATCATGGTAGATTAGTGTAACATTAGATTGTAAAAAGTGACAATATAAAGAAAAAGGGTCACTATATCACATTGATGGTTTCGGCCTCACTAATATTAATGTGGACCAGATCCACACAAGACTAACTCGTAGTTTGATTTTCATGTCTTCTAACACATATATTTTATTGTACTATAGGTGACATTGTCTTTAAATATGTCACTATAGAAGTATATTAAAGAATCAAGAACTTTTTGTTGGGAAATACCTATTAAAATAGCCATTTTGTTAGGAAATACCTAATAAAAATTTTTTTGTTGAAAAAGACCTATTATAGTACTTCCTCTTGTTACTTAAGACCACCTCAACGTTTTTCGCTCTAAAAGTCAATTTTCTGATGTTGACTTTTCTTTTTCCTTCCTTTCTCATTAAATGTGACCAACCTATTTTTTTCGGTTATTTCACCAAATACATCTGACAAAAAAATTAATTCACCAAATACCCCCACTTTTTTCAAAATTCACCAGATACCCCTGACATTTAAAAAATTACCCAGAATGCCTTTTTGACTATCGGCGATTAACTCCGTTAGTCATTAACCCTAATTAACCCTAAAAAACCCTAATTAACCTTAATTAACCTTAATTAAACCTAAAATCTAACTAACCCTAAAACCCTAACTAACCCTAACCCACCCTCGGCCCCACCACCCCCCAACCCACCCCCAAGCCCACCACCCCCACCCACCCCCTGCCCCACCACCCCCCACCCCCACAACTCCGGCCTCCTCCTCCTCCCCCCCGCCGCGCCTCCCTCCCCACCACCCCCACCCCCCGCGCCTCCCCCCTTCCCACCACCCCCCGCATCCCCCCTCGCATCGCCTAGTCCCTCCCCGTCGAATCCCCCACAACCACGCAGCCCCCCGTCGAATCCCCACAACTCGAATCCCTCCCCGTCGAATCCCCCCACAACCGCGCTCCTCCCTCACACCAGCCTAGTCCTTCGCTTACAATACGGAGCCGCTGGCGAGAAGTTCGTGGGGGAGGGGATATCGAGGGTGCTAACACCAAATCCTCACTCGTCGGCGGCGGTGGTGCCGTTTGTTTGTCGTCTGTGTGTCGCTCCCACTCCCCCTTCCCCCCGCGAAATCGCTCCCCTCCCCCTCCCCCTCCTTCGTCGCTCCCGCGAAATGGCTCGGTTTCTTCGACAATAATGGCGCGGCGAGAGTGAGGGAGGACTTGCGTGGGGTCGCCGGGGGAGGGGGAGGGGGGCCTGCGTGGGGGCGGGCCGGGGAGGGGGGGAGGGGGCATGCGTGGCTGGCTGCGGGGGAGGGGGAGTGGGAGGGGGTGGGGCTGGGGTTGGGGTGGGCTGGTGGGTCTAGGGTCAGGGGGGGGGGGGGTGGTGGGGCTGGTGGGTCTAGGGTGGGGGCTGGGTTGGGTTAGGGAGAGAGAGAGTTAGGGTTTTTAGGGTTTACTTAGGATTTAGTTAGGGTTAATTAGGTTTAATTAGGTTTAATTAGGGTTTTTTTGGATTAATGAGGGTTTTTTAGGATTATAGGATTAATGACTAACGGAGTTAACCACCGTTAGTCATTAAGGACATCTGGTGAATTTTTTTAAAGGTTAGGGGTATCTGGTGAATCCGAAAAAAAGTGGAGGTATTTGGTGAATAAATTTTTTTGTCAGGGGTATTTGGTGAAAAAACCGTTTTTTTTATCCTAATCCCTTGACCCTAGCAGACCCTTTCCTCTTGCTTCCCATTATAAGGGATTAAAAATAGGTTGATCACATTTTATGAGAAATGGAGGGGAAGAAAAGTCAATGTTGGAAAATTAACTTTTCGGCCGGAGAACGTTGATGTGGTCTTAAGTAATAAACGGAAGTATTATAATAGGTTTTTTTCAACAAAAAAGTTTTTATCAGGTCTTTTCCAACAAAGTAGCAATTGTAATAGGTCTTTTCCAACAAAAAGTTCAAGAATCAATTGTCCAACAAATTTCGAGTTGCATTAGATGTTATTTTTGCTATGTAAGAAAGCATATTAATGAACCACAATTTACAACCTAAATCAAACCTTAAGGGAAGCAAACCAACTAGGTTGGACTCCCTCAACCCTTAGGCAGGTAAACAAGACTATTCCTGGGCAACTTGCTACAACACTGATGCAGCAACTATTTCAACTTATAAGCTAAGAAACCAAATATAATCCTTCCTAGAGATTTTCTTAGGCATGACAGCGAGTACTCTAGCCCTAATGACACTTTTAATTTATTTTACAACCATGACATACAATACTAGGCATACATTGATGACAATGCACAATATTTATCCCCTGCCAAATCAAATATACTAATGCTGTAAGTCCAGCTAACATGATTTGTTTCTGAAATTTTGATCTCCAACTATTCTTGATCCCTCTGATCAGCTGATGTAAATCATCTGCTGCAGCTCGAATGCTAAGCCAATCCTTGATCAGTCTTAAGCAGCCAACACTAAAGTGGCATTAAAAGAACGGATGTTGATGATCTTCAGGGTAGCTAGTACATATCAAACACAAATCACTGGAGCAAACACCAAACCAGTTTAGCTGTTGTTTGGAGTTTAGCCAGCACTGCCAACCACTTGATGAATCTATGTTTGGGGAGATTCAATCTATTCCACACCACTTTATCCCAAGTCACACTAGGCTATTCACGAATAACCTTTCCATACATAGCCTTAACAGAATAACTACTCATGTTGCTGCATTAGATGTTAGGAACATATACTGGCCTTAACAAGCATCTTACTTAAGCATCATACTTGCCTTTACTACTCCGTATTGAATACTCCCAAGTTATCCCCTATAACCATTATAATTCCTACGACAGCCAAGTCCTTCTCAACCGACACTACAAGAATTAGTACTAAAGAGGGCTAGATGTCTTTAACAAAGACGACAACTAATAACCTGCCCTAATTGAAATAATATAAACAATCCGTCTTGCGTGGACCCGGTTCACATTAAAAATAGTATGGACCAGGCCTAGACAAGTGCCCCACTACAAACTAGTCACTCCCGCTTTGCAAAATCCGCGCGATTTTCTCTCTCTTCAATAAGATTCTCTCGCCCTAAAATTTTAACAAAAACAGTTGTTCAGAACAAATATACACTATATCATTTTAAAATACACTATATCATGTCAAAATACACTATCATGTCAAACACTATAACGATCGATTATGATAATTTTGTGTAACATACAAATAAACTACACTATAACATTTCAAAATACACTATATCATGTCAAAACACACTATATCATGCAACACTATCATGTCAAAAAACACAGCAAAACACTATCATGTCAAAATACACTATATCATTTCAAAATACACTATATCATGTCAATATACACTATAACATGCAACACTATCATTTTAAAATACACTATATCATTTTAAAATACACTATATTATTTTAAGATACACTATATTATTTCAAAAATACACTATCAGGAGAGTGAAGTTATCAGAGGAGAGAGAAGTTATCAGGAGAGAGAAAAGAGCGGAAGATTAAACGCGGCAAAAACGGAAAGTTGTAATCATTAAAACTCACGTGAGATGGATAAGGTGCACACTAAGTTAGTGTGCACCGGGTTCATATTAGTTTTTTTATAATATAAAAGGGCAACTATAAATTGTCCTACTTTAAAAAAACAAATAGGGCATTTTATTAAGTTTGCCATATTACACAGTGTCTAAAAGGGCAATAGTCCAATTTTTGCCCTTTCTGCAATCCCGGAGTATCAAAGAGGGTAAAAATTTATTAAACGGTTTTTTCACCAAATACCCCCGGCAACTTAAAAAATTCACAATATACCCTCAATGTTCCAAAAATTCACCATATACCCATGAGTTTTCGAAAACGTTTACCAGATGCTCTTTTTCTAACTTCCATTAACCCACTGTTAGCTTTATTTACCATTTTGCCATTATTAACCCTAAACCCTAATTGTAATCTAACCTTAACCCTAACCCACCCTCCCCCAAACCCTAACCCACCCGACCCACCACCCCCTCCTCAACCCCTAGCCACCCCCCCACCCCCTCTACTCCACCGCCGTTGCCTCCCACCCTCCCCTTCCCCTCGCCGCTCCCCACCCCCTCCCCTTCCCCCGCGATTTCTTCTCACTCCTCCCTCGTCGTTTTCCCCCTCCCCGCCTCTCCCCCTCCGCCGCAGCCCCTCCCCCCTCCCCCTCCCCGCAGCCCCGCAACGCCCGGGAATTCGAAAGCCCCCCCCCCCGCCTTCTCTCCTCCTTCGCTCTCCTCTATGTTCGATCTACTCCACGAAGACGCCGCACTCGCGCCGCCTCGCCGGGCCTGCAATTTCGGGTCCGCTTTTCATTTCGTGCGTTTGTGCAATTCGAAGGGGAGGGGAATTTCCGGGTCCGCGTTTGTTCCGCCGGTGTTCGAAGGGGAGGGGTGGGGTTAGGGAATTTGACTGGGAGGGGGAGGGTGGGGTAATCGACGGGGGAGGGGAGAGGGGGGGGGGCCAATACCGGTGGAGTAGAGGGGGCGGGGGTGGGGGGGATGGGGTGGGGTGGGGTGGAGGGGTGGGTTAGATTAGGGTTTATATTAGAATTAGGGTTAGGATAAGGGTTAGGGTTAGATTAGGGTTAGGGCTTAATGATGGCAAAATTGTAAATAAAGCTAACGGTGAGTTAACGCAAGTTAGAAAAAAGGGCATTTGGTGAACGTTTTCGAAAACTCAAGGGTATATGGTGAATTTTTGGAACATTGAGGGTATATGATGAATTTTTTAATTTGTCGGAAGTATTTGGTGAAAAAACCGTTTATTAAATTGCCCTTTTAGGAATTATTAAAAAAAATAAAGCAAATAAACTTTCACCACCCCTTTTCTGCCTTTCCCCTTCCCAATTTAGGTTATTCACAACAGAAGAACACACACTCAAAACTCTTCATCTCTTCGATAATCAGAACAACAAAGAGCATGCGAATTTCTCAAAACACTCAGAACAAATTCGTACTTTTCATTTGAAATATTTCAATCTTGGCGAATTTCTCAAAACTCTTCATCTCTTCGATAATCGAGTAAGTTTTTTTCGACACTTCAGCATCCTCAAAGAAATTCGAGCAACGATAATTTATCAAATCTCTCATCTCTTCAATAATCGCCGAGTAATTCATACTTTTCTTGCAATTTTTGTTAGATTAATTGATATTTTGGCTGTTTTTGACGCTGTAATGTTGTTTTCATAGCTATCCTTTCTCCAATCCCTAAATATCAGCTCCTAAACTCTAATCTCAGTCAGGTAACTTTCAATTTCTTCTTTAAACTTTGATTTCACGTATACATTTGTTTGAATTTCCTAATGCTCTGTTATTTATTTGTTGTTGTTATGTTTTGATGTTATTGGAGTTTGCGAGAGAAACTTTTGAGTGATTGCAATTGGCTTCAACAATTCAAGGTATGTTGATTAATTTTCGAATAATTTTCAGAAATTTTTGAGTAAGTTTGCAGGTAATTATGTGATATTTAACTATATCGATTATTTTTTCTGCAAATCGATTTTATCTGATGAATGTTTAACGAATGAACTGTAGGCTCGTAACTTTTTTGATTATCATGGTAATTTTGGTCTCATCATTCTTGAATATAACAAGAAGATTGACTACATTTTTATTGACATTTTTTGTTTGGCTTAGGCTTTATAGTTTAATTTCTGAGCAAGTTGCTTTTGAGTACTTTTTCAGTACTGCTAAATAACATGTTCAGTATTGTGAATATTGTGAGAATAATTTAGTAATTTTTAAAGAATGAAGATAGAGTTCTCTTATTAAACTTGATTGAAACTTATTTAGATACTATTACTAGTTAATTATTATAAACGCTGATTTTGTGGTATGCATTTTATTATTGCTATTATTCGAGGGGGCTGTGCAAGGACGGAGGGGGTTGGCAGGGAGTGCAGGTGCGTGGGGGGGGGTGGCAGGCTGTGCAGGTGGTGGGGTCTGTGCAGCAGGCTGTGCAGGTGGGAGGGACTGTGCAGCAGGCTGTGCAGGGGGGGTTTCCATGTTTGTAACATGTGATGGTATTCTGAGCTGATTTTTTAGATCATAATTTAGGGTGATGATTTCTATATTACAGCATGTTATGTGACTTTGAAATAAGTCATTTTCTGCTTTTTTGGCTGCATGTTTTGTATGTGTTTTTACTATGGTCTTTTCATTAGTATTTTGATTAGATTTAGAGTAAGATTAGAGATGTTCATGCTGCTGCTAATTGGTAGTAAACTTTAAGAGACCCTTCTTTTTTGCTGCTATTTATTTCACAGATCCATTTTCCCTCTTCCTTTTCCTTTCTATTTTACTTCCTCTTATTCTACATACTTTATTATCCTTCCTCATCTTTGAGCTCTGACCTGTGAGAGTTTTTTTTTGTTGCGTTATGTGCTTTTGTATAGTATTTTCCATGGTTGTTTTGTGGAACAGAGGAATAGGGATGGGAATTGAGATAATAGATATTAGTGGATCAATGTCTGTAAAGAAGCACTGTGAGTTTTACATCTTATTACATGAACATGTATGACTAACTCTACTTTCATTGCTTATTGACTAATGCTGCTTTATTAGTGGATCTATGGGAAGACGTGATCTTCATTGCAACTTATGTGATTAATAACATAAATAAACTATAGTCTTTGGTGTTTTTAGTACCTTGATTATACATAGTATGTCTAGTATGTAGCTTCTTACTAAACTACTTTTGTTCCTCTTTGCTACTGCCAGCAAGATTAGGAGCTCCTGTTGATGAGCATTCACTCCAACTAGTGGGTGAGTCTGCTGATTGGGTGAAGGAGAACTTGCCCCTTGATATCAAGTCCTTTAAGGACATGTCAACCATGCTTTGGATCGTCTCTACGGGAGGATTATCAAGTGACATTTACTATAGGGAGGTTTTTAAATATGCAGTGAGTTATCTTTACATGCTAAATTATTGTATTCTTCTTTTTGGGGGAAGAGAAATCGTGAGGTCTTGAATCCTCGAGTTGGTTGTTTACTGCCATTTAGTTAACAAGAAATCTAGATTATTAATATGTGCGGTAACAGCCTTGCATTGTTTTGACTACATTTTTTCATTGAATGTGCAGTCATCAAGTTGTTAACAAGAAACCTAGCCTGCTTCATTAGTATTATTATGATTGTTTTACTGAACTAAACCCACAAACCTTTTTTTAAAGTCAATTTAGGAGAAACATCGTTTAACAATTGCATTGACAGTATGCAGCAGTGCTGTTGAGCTAGATTGTAGCAACATTCTTTTAACACTTCTTAATTGCTTTGTTTTCAGATATGAGGAAAGCATTATCCAGAGATGTTGAGAAGAAATCTGTAATCCCTCTTAAAAGGCCAATAACACCTCATGAACTGGAGTACGACTAGAGATTCTGTTTTTAGTGTTGTGTTGCTTCAGGAACTTTAGCTTTTAACATCATAAAGAATGATAAATGTGATATATAAATCGTGTGATTTAAAGTCCTTGAAAATTATACTAAATTTTCATTTGATGAGTACTTGCATTGCCTCAGCTTTCTTCATTTTTTATGGTAATTGGCTCTAGACTTTTCTCTTTTCTACTACAAGGCACTCCTGTACATTACCCATGTTAAGCACTCCCATGAGGAGTCAAAGAGTGCAAAAAAGAGCCAAAGAGGGCAAGAAAAACATAAGTTTCCCTCCTTGATATGTTTTATATGTTTTATATGCATAGGTTGCCCTCTTTGTTCTATATTATAGAGGGCAACTTTGTTGCCATAGTTGTACGTAAAACAAAAAAGGCAATGAAGGTTGCCCTATTTGCATAGTTAATAGGGCAAAAACAATTGCCATATTTGGTAAAATCAAATAGGGCAAATCTAAGTTACTTTTCTTAAATTTTACAAAGAGGACAAATTTTATACTTTTGCCTAATACAACGGTCCTACCATGGCAAAGTTGAGGGCAAGTAATTTTTGCCCTTTTGAAACAAATAGGGCAATTTTTAGATGTAAGAGGGCAATTTTACTTGCCCTCTTTGATCTTATTTGTTGTTTATCAAGATGTTTTATAAGTTTTTATTATTGTTCATTAATCCCCCTATTTTTTCGAGGTTGTGAGAGGATTGTATTACCACGTGGCACAACGGTTGTACTAGAAAATTCCCGGAATACTCCCTACTCCTTTCATCATGGTTTTTGCTTTCCTCTGCATGGACAGTCTCACCATATTTATGAGCAGTGAGTAGTTTCCTTAATTAGGAGTAGGTAGCATATATGTTCGTGATATATCAACTATTTTTATGTATATTTTTGCATGTTGGAATCGTTTGTTGATTATGATGGATTCAAGATAATGAATCAGCTTCTATAATTTGTAGCTGATTTGGCAACAATTTAGATTTCCGAAGAGCCAATAATTTAAGTATGTTGCTACAACCCGCTCGATGAGGCGTATTGCTCATTATGTTAGGTTCCAATTATTGACTCTTATGAGAGCCTTTGTAACGGTGGATTGAGAACTCCCGTACTCGAATTTGAGTCTCGAGACGATAGAGAGGGGGAAAGCTCATTAGTTGTAACAAGTTACAAGTCTCGTAGTTGCGTCAGTTAGCAAGAGCTTGAGATAAAATAGGGTTTGATCTCTTGATCTAGGGATGAAATCTATGCCAAGACACCAGGTAGAAGGCATATTTTGGGAGAAACCCTTCTTTCTCACTCGAATCTATACTATTATCTAAAGTAAAATGATAAATCCTACGTGGCAAGCTAACATTCACCAAGCAATTATAGAGCAACACAAAATAAACACTCTCCATTTCGGTGTCCACGTGGCATTTGATTAGTTTTTGGCCGAAATTTCTTTGTATAATTAGCCTGATTTGTATATTATATGCGAATGGCGTTAATTATGGTTAACAATTGGCAATATAAATCCCAATTTGATATACCTTTGGTCGAAATTGGCAATTTAAATTTGATTAATTATGTTTCGAAATTTGAAATTCCCAAATCAAAATGGCAATGAATTTAAATTATCAATCAACCTTAATTATTGCCAATGTTAATGGTAATTGCCAATCAATCAATTAATTTAAATAGAGACTATTCGAAATTCATAATATTAATCAACCTTAATATTACCTATATTAATATTAATTGTAGCCCTTTTAATCAACATTAATATTACCCATATAAATTTGGCCGGAAATCAATCACTCCCATATTGATTACATTTCGGATTTCAAAAATGGTAACGAAAATCATTTATCAATCAAACATGATTAATGCTAATTGCCAATCAACCATAATTTCGGGTATTAATTAGCCAATTAACCTAAATATCCGAATTTGACATTGGAATTTTTTGTATAGATAGTTGAGCTTTAGCATGCATGATCACTACTCATTTCGGCTATTCAAGTTGCATAGTCATGTCAACTTCTTCCCCTATCTCTAAGGCAATGTCATGATGTAGACACATAATCGTGTCTCCCCATTTAAAGATCCAATGATGAAACATACCGCGACATTAGTTAGCGCGACCCAACGGAGGAGCAATCTAAAGAACCGTTCTAAAATGGTTTCGAAATGATATTCTAAAGCCCAATTAATTGTTCATGATAATTAATTGTATTTCAAGCCCATAAAATGTTTTAAATTCATTTTAAAAGCCCAATCAAATATTAATTATTTTAATAAATGTTTTTCATAATCATTTTCATTATCTTCAATCAAAAATCAGATTTTTGATCCGTAAAATTCCATCTCTGGAATTTTAGGGATAGAAAAGTATCTTCGAAAGACGCGCAAAGGAATATGCTCGAATATTCCCGAATATGCGCCGGACGCGGGGACTGCGCTCAGCGCGCCACGTGCGTCCAACACATAGGCCAGAACGCGTCAGGCAAGCCAATGAGCGCCTGACACGTCGATTTTGTGACTCACACAGAGTCCTGCGTCAGACGCAAGTCCTGTGTGACACGCAACTTTCTTTTTTATCTTTTCAAAAACACGTTTACACGTGCCTAAACTTGATTGGGCTGGCTACGTCAGGCACACCAATGTGCGCCTCACGCGTGGCATTGCGCCTGCCACGTAGGCTTGCGCCAAGCGCCAGTCTACTTTTTCCTATAAATACCCGTATTTTCCCGAATTACGGACGTTTTTTTCATATTATGATTTCACGCACATAAATTCTCTCGACTATTCCGAAATACTTCGAAAACACTCAAATACTTCAAACACTCGAATACTTTCAATCAATCAATACTTTCAGACTGCGTTCTTGGTTCCACGATTGCTCCGCCTAAAGATCGTTGCGCTCCTCAATCTAAGCCGCATAGGTATAATACCTGAGGATCCTTGAATCAATTATTTTAATATTGAAGTTACTAATCATTTATTTCATGATGTAAATCTTTGGTATAAAATCGCTATACTGTATATTCTAACCTCTTTTCTCTTTCTTTTAATTTATTTTTCACTACTATTATACTTGCCTCATCATTATATGCATATTATATGATTGTCCTGTTTCAATGCTTTTATCACCCACATGTTATTTATTGTTAATCAAGACCTAAAGAATTGTTCTAACATTAATCAGATTAATTTGGACAACCTGCTAGGTTCCCTGTAAATTGATTGCATAATAACTTGTCACTAAAAATTAGTCTTTTTATGTGTTTCCTGAACCAATTTAGACTAAATATTTTTTGGGTGTTTAAAACATTATTTGATTATTCTTTGGCATAAATTCTGCAATGAATCGATATTTAGTAGAGGCCAACTTTGGGCGAATGTAGTTCATTATGACAATATTCGTACCCTCACCCCCGAACTCAATCTTTGGTTCATTTTGGCCATCTATGGAGTCATGACGGGGAAATCTACACTGGATAATTTGTCCCTATGATTTTCCTATATCCAATTAGGTTTATGATTCTTCCTAAAAAGAATTGTTGGCGACTTCTTTTAATACAAAACAATTTTCAATAAAACCTTAACAGTGGGGTAGTCAAATCTAATACGCGCTCACACCGCGTAGGCGAAATAAAAACACGCCTACAATTTGGCGACTCCACTGGGGAGGATTTTAAAAAAATAATTTTTTTAAAATGAGTGGGTGAAACTTGTAAAATACGATTCATTCTTATTTTTATGTCTTAGAATAATATACAGTTTTGCATATGCATGGCTACTATTCAGCCACCATAAGGACAATCTACCTTGCCTCATTAGCACATGTTCTATGTGTGAGGTCACCCCCGCGGGGTTTGCGCTTTGTCCTTCCAAAAAGCTTCCTGAGCGATAGTGTTGGATCTTAGTCATAAGCAAACCTACCCAACCATGGCATTGTTCTCTTGTTCCTGACTTGAGACTGGAGTGCGTCTTACACGTGGCCACCTCTTTAAACAGGGGTACGAAGCGTGGGATCAATCTCTTAGTCATGGACCCTTTTCAGACTGAACCTAAACCTGACCAATAGTTTCAAACATAGAACTGGACTTTAGATTGCAACTTTTGCATCCATGTTATATGACATTTGCCTGTGATTGCAATTTTTGCCTGTTATTATCATGTCAAATTATCATTATTATGCGTTGTTCCTAAAATCGCGTCTAACAAACAAGTCAATTTTCGTCAATCGGCAAATCCATCACCTAAATCCCCGAAAAACGTGTCGGGGAGTAGTGCGCCAAGCGCAATAAATTGCGCCTGGCGCACCACCCCGCGCCAGACGCACGGTTGTGCGCCGCGCGCAACAATGCTGCGTGGCACGCAGTCTGTGCTTTGCACGCTTTTCGTCAATTTAGCCGTCGTAATTGTCGATCCTACGTTCAGTCCTATGTGCGTCTGCCTGTCTGCATTCGCGTAGTTTGGTCTAATTAGAGGTCTCACCTAATCAAACGTTCAAAAAATTCAGTCATTTCATGCAAGGTCAAGTCCGTCTAAAAAAAATGCATCTAAAGGGTCATTGTAGAGCTAGAGTTGTCATGCATGTCTACCTCTTCCCATTTCATCCCTGCTATCCCTGTCAATCCTACCTTACCATATTCATCAATTTCAAAAACTTATATTTTTCAAAATCAATCGTACACCTCCTTCTACTCTACTCTTTTTCAAAAAGAATTTAATAATCATCATCATACCACGATATTTCAATAAAAAAATATATTTTTCAAATCAATCCTTCATCTTTTCCTAACAAATGATAAAACAAGGGGTTCCTTTCAAAAACGAATTTCAAAAATTCTAAGCCCATTCCAAACACCTTCATTCAATCCAATCCAATTCAATCTAATTGACCCAATTCACTTGCATTCATTCTAGGCCCATATGCATTAGAGTCCATTTTGCATTCATATAGGGTCCATCTAATTCGAGTCCATGCATTCATATTAGGCCCGCTAGCATTAGAGTCCGTCTTAGACCTATATAAGTCTAGCTCCTGTCAAAACCTAGGCCCATTTGCATCTCTATGTGAACCCTAGTCTATGTCAAGCCCAATCTAAGTCTGATCCCTATCAATTCCAATCTAAGTCTAGTCCAATCCAAATCTTAGGTCCATTTAGGCCCAATTCATAACCTAGGTCTAGTTTGCATCTCCATGTAGGTGAAGGAATATGTCCTTAGACATCCCGGCAATTACTAAATATAAATAGGAATAATATTATGACGATAATAAAGTTAATTATTTTAGTAATCTTATTTTCTTGCTAGAGAATAAATATGATTAATAGGACAATATTGATTGGGCCTATAACTAAAATATATTAATCCTATGAGGTCACACATTGTAGCACAAGTTGAACAAAGCAATCCAAATCCATTTAGGACTAGGGTTGGGCCGGTCCAAAGGGGAATAGAAGGAGAATTAGTTCTCCTAACTAACCTATGACTCTTCTATTATATATATGATATAATATTAGAGTTTAGGGAATCAATTCATTAATCAGTTTCTTTTCACAAGAGAGAGAGAGAATTGAAACCCAAATCTATTTCCTCTAACCGGCGCCTATACCACCAAAAAGCAAGGGATATTTTCTCTTCCGTTCTAGCAGACGTTGGTGTTCAACTGGTGCTCGTGGACTGATTAGAGGAGCAACACTTGGGGCTCTCGGATCTTCAAAAGCTTCCATACAACAGGGAAATCAAGCTACAAAGGTTTTATATTTAATCCCTATTGAATGATTCATATGTTTGATTATGTTTGCGATCCTATAATAGATGTTAGGAAATTATTTCCTGAAATTCCGCTATATGCATCTATATATTCCTACAGTGGTATCAGTTTTCCTAATTCATAATATTCATATGATCATGTAATTGTATGCAAAGTTATTATTTTTATTCAATTAAGGGAGGATTTATTTATGGCTTGAATTTGCATAATTAATATTTGATATTAATTGATTGGAAATTGTAAATAAATGATTTATTTGTGATTTATGCTCAAATAATTTTATAAAGTTCCGATTTTTTTATATTATGGACGAAATAAATTGGTTAATTCACTCTAAAATTTTCGGATTTTTACAAATATTTTTGTTAGATTTAAAATTATTTATGTTTAATTCGATTAATCATTGAAATAGTTTGTTAACAATTAAAGATTTGATTTTTAATTTGTTAAATAAATCTAATGAACATCACCCACATAGATCTAGAATAATATGATGGCTGAAAATAATTTGATTATTTTTCCCACTAATTTTCGAATTTTATCATATTATTTATGAATTTTGGTTAAATTTTATGTTTAATTTGATTATTCATAGAATTTAAGGATAAAAATTAAAATATTTGATTTTATTTGTTAAGATAATTCAGTAGATCACCCTAAAAATTATTTTCGAAATTTTCGGAATTTAATTGTTAATTTTCTGAATTTTTGGAAATAATTTGAATTTTTGTCCTAATTTTGAATTCTTGTTAGATTTAATGTTTAATGGAGATTATTTATTCAAATCTAATCTCAACAATTCTAAAAATTTGTTTAAGATTTTTTGTTTGATTCAAAATTTCTGCCATAATTTTTCGGATTTCATAACCTAATTAATCTCCTAAATCTTTAATTAATTGTTATATAAAGATATCTTTAATTTAAAAGTAATTGTTACAAAATTAAAGAGGAAGCCATGGCTGGGTGGCACCACCACTGTCGGTGGAGCCACGGTGGCTGGAGGAGTGCCGGAATATGACGGGGTAGAAGGCGGCACAGGTGGAGAAGGGTGGACGACCGCGTGCGACGCGCAACGCCTCCCTCCTCTAGCGTGCTGCTGGCTTCGGTCGTTGGCAGCCTAGCTGCCGGCGTCTGCTGCCGGGTGCGGTGTTCGACTGCCGACGGCGCGCTGGCTGGCGTGCTGTTGGCTTGGTGACTTTGTGTGGTGATGGTGTTTGTGGCTGCTTGTGCTGCGTGAAATAAACGCTGGTGGTTTTCCAGCGTTGAGTTGGCTATTGACTGGCAGCCTTGTGCTGCTGGTCAACGGTCAACTCTAATAAAAAAAAAAATTTTTTTTTAGAAAATCTGATTTTTCAAAGTTGAGCATAAATCCAAAACTTTACTATTTTGCAAATTTGTGAATAATAATGATTATTGCCATGTTTAAATGGGTAATTGAATTAAAATAATAAAGTTTCCTAAATAATTTATAGCTTAAATTTGTTAAGTTTTATAATTATTATGGAGAGTTTTTATTTGCTTATTAATTGTTAATAAGTCAATAGTATGTATTTATTTTATGTTGATATTATAAATGCGTGAATGGTTAATGTAATATGTATGATATTATATTTTGCATGTTATGACTAGTATGGCCCAAATTAGGATAGTAAATACGATCTGCGAATCGTTATATTTGAATGTAATTTAAATACGATCTGCGAATCGTTATATTTGAATGTAATTTAAATACGATCTGCGAATCGTTATATTTGAATGTAATTTAAATACGATTTGCGAATCGTTTGTATTTTTGTAACTTTAAATTTTCGTTATTTATTTAATTCAAATTATGTAATCAAGCATGAGGATCCAAAGAATTTCAAGGATGGTGATCCATGGAGATTCAAGGGAGGATTCATGAAGATTAGTTATTTTCCTAAGTATAGGGGCCATACTAGATCATTTAATTATTGCTTTTATAATTCTCTTGCATTTATTTTGTTTAAATGCTTGCTTCTATGTTTGTTTTGTGGTTAATTGATTCATGTGTTCACTATTAATTGACCATATTAGTAAACTTAGGTCCCCAAAAGTAATATTGAGTTTAACTGCTTTCCCAAACAACACCTATAAAGCCTTAGATCATGAGTAATAGGTTCTGCCAAAGTAGGGTGTTGCTCATAGTTCCGGGGATAGTAGGGTAGGTTTTTTGAAACTTACATGTTAATGTTTGGTTTAACTCAACAAAATCATCAAAGGACAAAGTTTTGGGTTTTGAAGCTAAGAGATAGGAGTAAACAAGGAGTTGTTAACCTGTCTACCAAGAATTATAATTAGTTATAATTAGTAAAGTGTTTACTTACCTCAACTACTATAAATTGAAGGCAGGGCCAAAGTCCGTTTGATTGTAGTGGGAGGGGATCTTGGTTATTTCTTTATTCAATAGGGGACTTTCATTTTGAATAAAGGGTAGTAGTAATTAAAATTTGTTAATTATTGCTTTCTTGATAAACATTGATTGAATCTTGCTTTATTATTTGTTGTAGTAATTATGTCTAGTAACAACAATATCAACACCAACAATTCTACTTGTAATTTGCGCTCCGTCCTTTCGAAGGACAAATTGAATGCTGAACGTTTCATTGCAATTGAAAGGGATATGGGAATCGTTACACCAAAACCAAAAGTTGCTGATGAGCACTATTGTTACATCTGTAACAAGGTTGGTCATTGGAAAAGTAGTTGCCCCAAGTATCTGAATGATCAAAAGAAAAGAGTTTCTAGTTCAGATATGTATGTTATAGAAGTTAACTTAGCAACTTCTACTTCTTGGTTATTTGATACCGTTTGTGGTTCGCACATTATTTGTAATATGCAAGGCCTCAAAAGAAGTAGAACATTGGGAAAGGGAGAAGTAGATCTTCGCGTTGGCAATGGAGCACGAGTTGCTACATTGGCAGTGGGAGTATATAGTCTACTTTTACCTTCAGGATTAGTTTTAGAACTTAATAATTGTTATTATGTTCCTGCTGTCACAAAGAACATTATTTCGATTCCTGTTTTGGATTCCGAAGGTTATTCATTTACAATAAAGAACAATTGTTGTTCAGCGTATTTGAATGATATGTTCTATGTATCCGCTAAGTTATCAAATGGTTTATATGTGCTAGACTTAGAAACCCACATCTATAACATAGACAGCAAGAAACATAAAGCAAATGATTCAAACCCTACATACCTATGGCATTGTCGATTAGGCCACATAAGCTCAAAGCGCATTGAGAAACTTCATAAAGATGGAATTCTCAAATCATTTGATTTCGAATCATTTGATACTTGTGAGTTTTGCTTGATGGGAAAAATGACAAAGTCTCCTTTCACAGGTTCAAGTGAAAGGGCCAATGACCTTTTAGCCTTCATACATACGGATGTGTGTGGACCTATGAGTACGTTGGCTAGGGGAGGGTACAGTTACTTCATTACTTTTACCGATGATGTGAGCAGATTTGGATTTGTTTACCTCATGCGGCATAAGTCGGAATCCTTTGAAAAATTTAAGGAATTCCAGAATGAAGTACAAAACCAACTTGGGAAGAAAATTAAGGGATTACGATCCGATCGTGGTGGTGAATATTTATCTCAAGAATTTGGTGATCAATTGAAGGATTGTGAAATACTTTCACAATGGACTCCACCGGGAACACCACAGTTAAATGGCGTTTCTGAAAGAAGGAATCGAACTCTACTTGATATGGTTCGATCGATGATGAGTCTTGTTGATCTTCCTATTTCATTCTGGGGATTTGCGCTTGAAACAGCGGCATTCACACTTAACAGAGCACCATCCAAAGTAGTGGAAAAGACACCATATGAAATGTGGCCAGGAAACGTTCCAAAATTGTCTTTTCTAAGGATATGGGGTTGTGAAGCTTATGTAAAACGTTTACTTTCTGATAAGCTTTCACCCAAATCCGATAAATGTCTTTTTGTGGGTTACCCAAAAGAGACTAAGGGATACTACTTCTACAACCAAAGCGAAAACAAAGTGTTTGTTGCTCGTAATGGTGTCTTTCTGGAAAAGGAGATTATTTCCAGAAAAACAAGTGGGAGAAATGTATATCTCGAAGAAGTTCGAGATGAGCAACAAATGGATGAGGCTAACACCTCATCAGAGGCTAACACCTCATCAGAGGCGGCCCGGCATGAAAATGCTCAGGAGGTGGTGCATTCAATTCACGTACCTCCTACCGTCCCACTTGGAGATACTCCATGCGAAGTCACTCAACCTAGTGAGGTAGAAACTTCTTCTGTTGTTCCCCAACGTAGGTCTAGTAGGACCATCATTCCGTCAAAGAGATATATTAATTTCCTTTTGACTGAAAGTTCTGAAATAACGATTTTAGAATCAGAAGAGCCTACTAGCTACAAAGATGCTTTGGATAGTCAAGACTCCGAAAGATGGCTTGAGGCCATGAAATCTGAAATGAATTCCATGTCTGAAAATCAAGTATGGGACTTGGTTGACTTGCCTGATGGGGTAAAACCCATTGGATGCAAATGGATTTTCAAGTTGAAAACAGACAAGGATGGAAACATTAGTGTTTTCAAAGCAAGGTTGGTGGCGAAAGGTTTCAAACAAATTCATGGTATTGACTATGATGAAACCTTCTCACCAGTAGCCATGCTGAAGTCCATTAGGATAATCCTTGCGATTGCTGCCTTTCAAGACTATGAATTATGGCAGATGGATGTGAAAACCGCTTTCTTGAATGGGTTCTTGAAAGAGGATGTGTACATGACACAACCTCAAGGTTTTGAAGATCTAGAAAATCCAGGGAGGGTATGTAAGCTTAAGAAGTACATTTATGGACTAAAGCAAGCATCAAGGAGTTGGAACCTCAGATTTGATGAGGCAGTCAAGAAATTTGGCTTTCTCAGAAATAAAGAGAAATCTTGTGTATACAAGAAGTTAAGTGGGAGTAGTATTAATTTTCTAGTCTTGTATGTGGATGACATACTTCTCATAGGAAATGATAAGACCATGCTTGAGTCAGTCAAAGAATGGCTTAAAAATCGTTTCTCTATGAAAGACCTAGGTGAGGTAGATTACATATTGGGAATTAAGATCTATAGAGATAGGTCAAAAAAGGCTGATTGGACTTAGTCAAGAGACTTATATTGATAAGGTTCTTGCAAGGTTCAAGCTGGAAAACTACAAGAGAGGATATGAAAGTAAGCAAGGTTCATAATGATGATCACGTAGCAGATCCTCTGACTGAACCGCTTGCTCAACCTAAGCATGAGTGTCATACTAGGTCTATGGGGCTTAAGCATATGGGAGAATGGCTTTAGGTTGTTTATTTCATGTTTACAAGTGTAAAGACATTTATTATGCTTTGAAATGTTTATCAATAAAATTTCGTTCTTATTTAATTGTTTGGTTTAGTATTAAATAAAATGTCCAAATAATTTGTGTTTTCAAATAGGATTATCGAAAACTTTTTGATAATGAACCCTATAAAGTGAACTGAAATCACAATTTATTTAAAGTCCCTAGTCTAAATCACTAAATTGGACATAAGTGATTTATTTAAAAGGCTAGTATATAATTAATTGATAGCGCAGTTCCATGGGCTATAGAGACATAGAGATGTCTAATTGATTATATGGATGTATAGTTGATACATTGAGACTTGACCTAATTAGATTCTAAAAGTAGAATCAAACTACTATATTTAGTGGATTCCTTAGACATGAGTATGTCTTAATAACCACAACATAATTAGTTTAACTTTGACACTGTTAAACGTCGCGCCGTAAAAGGAGGTTATAAAGGCAGTGATCCGGTGGGCTAAGAATTGAGTGGGAGTTATGGTCATACAAGAGTGGATAAGTCCTCCTATTAAATAGGAATGGTGTCTGGGCCTCTTGATGAGCGAGAACTGGAAAATTGCATGGCCATGCGGAATAGGATTAAAGAGTTAATCCTTTTTTGAGCAGTTCGAACTCAGCAATCAAGGAACAAAATTTGAGAATAACATTGTGTTATCAAATTTGACATTAAGTGACTTAAGGAATTTAACATTGCGCTCTTGTCATCGGACAAGTGGGAGATTGAAGGAATATGTCCTTAGACATCCCGGCAATTACTAAAAATAAATAGGAATAATATTATGAAGATACTAAAGTTAATTATTTTAGTAATCTTATTTTCTTGCTAGAGAATAAATATGATTAATAGGACAATATTGATTGGGCCTATAACTAAAATATATTAATCCTATGAGGTCACACATTGTAGCACAAGTTGAACAAAGCAATCCAAATCCATTTAGGATTAGGGTTGGACCGGTCCAAAGGGGAATAGAAGGAGAATTAGTTCTCCTAACTAACCTATGACTCTTCTATTATATATATGATATAATATTAGAGTTTAGGGAATCAATTCATTAATCAGTTTCTTTTCACAAGAGAGAGAGAGAATTGAAACCCAAATCTATTTCCTCTAACCGGCGCCTATACCACCAAAAAGCAAGGGATATTCTCTTCCGTTCTAGCAGACGTTGGTGTTCAACTGGTGCTCGTGAACTGATTAGAGGAGCAACACTTGGGGCTCTTGGATCTTCAAAAGCTTGCATACAACAGGGAAATCACGCTACAAAGGTTTGATATTTAATCCCTATTGAATGATTCATATGTTTGATTATGTTTGCGATCCTATAATAGATGTTAGGAAATTGTTTCCTGAAATTCCGCTATATGCATCTATATACTCCTACAGTAGGCCCTAGTCAAGTCCAATAGACCAAATTCCTCTAGTTGTCTAGCCTGCTTGCTCCCCCGTAAGTTCAAGGTTTAGCATTCCTTAAGTCTATAGACAATTGTTGTGTCTAGCCTGCTTGCTCACCCGTAAGTTCAAGGTCTAGCATTCCCTAAGTCCATTGGCAATTTTTGTGTCTAGCCCGCTTGCTCACCCATAAGTTCAAGGTCTAGCATTCCTTAAGTCCATAGGCAATTTTTGAGTCTAGCCTGCTTAGTTTAATGTAAGTTTCGAAGTCTAGTTGTCTAACCTGCTTGCTCACCCGTAAGTTCAAAGTCTAGTTGCCTAGCCTGCTTGCCTTAAGTTAAGAGTTTAGTCTCTGTTTTTGTCCAGCCTTCCTTTGTGTCTAGCCTGCTTGCCCACCCGTAAGTGAAAAGTCTAGCATCCCATAAATCCATAGGCAATTTTTGAGTCTAGCTCGCTTAGTCTAACGTAAGTTCCGAAGTCTAGTTGTCTAGCTTGCTTGCTCACCCGTAAGTTCAAAGTCTAGTTGCCTAGCCTGCTTGCCTTAAGTTAAGAGTCTAGTCTCCCTTATTGTCCAGTCTTCCTTAAAGTCTAGCTTGCTTGCTCATCTGAACCCAATCGTAGAGTCCAGTCTGCTTGCATAGTCCAGTCCAGTCCATGTCTGCATTTGCATATAGTTAGGCCCATGTCTCCATCATGGTCAAGTCTATACTAGTCCAAAACCCATAACCATTTCCATTTCCATTTCAAAGTCTCTTTCCACTTTCATTTCCCATTTTCATTTCCATTTCCACTTCCATTTCCCATTTCTCATCTCCATTTCTCATCTCCGTTTCTCATTTCGAAAGCGTCATTTCTTAAAATTTACGAGGTCCATTCGATTTCTGTTCAGGACAGGTCGTGAGATTATCACTTGGGAACGTCCAACAGAGAGGCAACAAGGTCAACCTACTCTTAGACTCGTAAAGCGCATCCTCACCTTTTCAGACGAATCCTCCGACTCTTCTGAATCATCATCCGAAATGGGGGATACTAATGAGCAACTTAGTGCCATTATGGCTCAACTCACACTGATGAACTCTCATCTTGAGGAACAAGACAAAGAGATCAAGGCACTAAGGGAGAAGCTCACTGAGGAAGACGAGCAAGGCGGCACTCCACCACCAATCAAAACCAACACAGAACTAAGGTTTGAAAAACTCGAGCAATTGATCCAGTCAATTCCTATGCTCGAGGGTCAGGCTCATGGCCATGACATCATTGATCCTGAACTGAGGGACAAACTCCCAAAAAAGGTAACCTTGGGTGACCTCCCAAAATTCAAGGGGGTCGAAGACCCAGATGACCACTTGAGAGCATTTTCCATCTCTATGGCTCTCAAGGGCATGAGCAAGGACCTGTTTGCTTATGTCTTTCCTTTAACCTTGGATGCACATCCATCCAAGTGGTTCAGATCACTGAATAAGGCCAAGCTAAATGACTGGGACTATATCAGAGAAGAGTTCCACAAATAATACATCTACAACACTCAGCTTCCCATTGGCCTTCTTGAGTTGGAGTTAACCAAACAAAACTCCAACGAAGACTTCATCACCTTCCTTAACAGATGGAGAGATAAAGCAGCACAAATGATTAACAGGCCATCCCTGGAGGATCAAGTCCGACTGGTGATCCGCAACCTGCAGCCGAAGTGTGGGGATCATATCAAGTTCCAACCTATAGAGTCTTTCACGAAGCTCGATAAGGTAGGCCTACTGATTGAAGAAGAAATACAGGCCAACAAGAACAAGGGATCCAACAATAACAATAACTCTTTCAAGAAGAGTAGCAATGGCCCTTCTAGCTCCAAAAGCAATGAGGTCAATGACATAGCTGCTGAAAAGAGAGGTTATCAAAAGCCTCAAAGAACATTCGCACCTTTAGGCATGTCCTTAGAATTGAAGAAGCCTTCACTAGACTTCATGCAAAGGGGGCACTTCAGCCTATTGGCCCTACTCCGGATCCTGCTCCCGAGAATAGATCCAAGAGGTGGGATCCTAATGCTTACTGCAAATACCACCAAGGGAATGGACACCCAACATCTGCGTGTTGGACCTTAAAGAATCACCTGCAGTATATGGTTGAAGACGGTAGATTGCCAATTCCACCTGCAACAAAAGTCAGCAACAACAGCAACCCCTTGGGTAACACCTAAACAACGCCGTGGCTTAGTCATTTAACGCTAGTTTTCTAGGTTGAGTCGGAGAGTCCCTCCCCTAGCTCCTTCATTTCCCTTCTGGTCGAGTCCATGTCATTTAGGTTTCTATTTCTAATAAGCCTTGTTCTATTTATTTCTGATTAATAAAATAATTGCATTTTCATTTTCATTGGCCTTTCATCATTTTTATCTATGCTTCTAATTCAATGATGAAACTCAAATCACCTAAATGAACTTGAGTAACAATAATAAAAGGAGATCTGAAAAAAAAAAGAGAAAAATAAAAAAAGAGGACATACTTTGGATCAGGAGTTATTCCCCCTTCCCTTCTATTACTTTCCATAAGCCATCCATGCAATCTAATAAAAAATCCTTTAAACCATCATCTCCATTAACCAAATAACCTTTCAAAATCAAAGCTCCACAAATAATCTTTAAACCTTTAAATACCTTAAACCAAACTTGTGCGCAAGCCTTACTATATCAAAATTTATCAATGCCAGGCAAAAACAAAAACAAAGAGTAAAAAAATTCAAAGTGCGAAAAAAAAATGAAAAAAGCAAGAGAAAACGCACATGACAAAAAAGAAAAAAAAATTGCAAAAAAGAAAGAGCCAAAAGCAAAATAAAAGATCAAGCTAGGGGGCTTGCACACAAGTTCTACCCCTCATTGCAATCCTTCAATCCATCAAAACCCTTAACCTTTAATCCAAATCCATGACTCTTCATTCCTCAAACCAATTAAACCTTCATCTAAACCTCAAGCCGTAAACCTTTCAACCTTTCAACCTTTCAACCTTTCATCATCCTTAACTCCTTTTTTCAAGGTATGTCCAAGCCCGCTAGGGTGAAAACCCGAAAGGGCGGCCTAGGCAAAAGTTAGGTCACATAACAAAAAAAAAAATCAGAGCCAGAACTACAAATGGTCTGATTCCGCAAGGATACGTAGGAATCCTCATCTCGAGGTCCGACCGCTTCAATAGAATTTAGGAGCATAATCTCTTTCTAGATCCCGACATAGACTCGAGTCTGAACCTAGCCTCGTTAAAGCCTTTTCCTACCTACATTTTTTTGAGTCATAAATTTAAACCTTTTATTTTTCAATCCAAACTCTCCTTTTCCCTGAAGGATTCTCCAATAATTCCATGGTCTCTGGCGATATTTGACTTTGCCTAATTATCTTCCCAAAGAAGAATCCCCAGTACAATCCCCAGCGATAACTTTCAACGTTCAAGACAGATCAACTACATTGCAATATCAGATGAAGTACATTTCAATCAAGGCTCATAATGCCTAATTCAAGGCAAGCTCACCCAAAGTGGGGGCTTCCTATGTGTGGTGGTTCCTCCAATTCAAATCAAACTTCCGAAAAGTCGTAATCCGCGGACCTCGTTTATGAACCCCGTTTATTTACTAAAAATGATTTTCGAAAATCATTCTATCTATTTCTGATCATTCTACATATCCACATCTTCTAGCCTTGCAAAATCCTGACCTTGCATTGCAGCCTTGCAAAACTCTGACCTTGCATTGCATTTCATACATTCTAGTCTTGCATAACCCTGACCTTGCATGACGTGTAATCCCTTAGCTTTGCATAACCTTAATCCTTGCACTGCGTCCCATGCATCCTTAGAGAGTCTAAGTTTGCATTTTGCATCATTATGTGCTTTATGTGAGTTGTTTGCACCTATCTGCTAACATCTTCTTCTGCAGGTAATCAGATTGCTTGTAGTTTTTGTCCTGCATACTAACTTTGTTTTGCAGAGACCGGCGGTTATAGATCAGTTCTAAACTGCAGAGCATTTAGAATCGTTCTCCGTCCCGACACCGTATACTTTGACTATCGGTTTCCTGAACCTCAGTCAAAGTGGGGGCTTCTGTAGACACATAATCGTGTCTCCCCATTTAAGGATCCAATGATGAAACATACCGCGACATTAGTTGGCGCGACCCAACGGAGGAGAAATCTAAAGAACCATTCTAAAATGGTTTCGAAATGATATTCTAAAGCCCAATTAATTGTTCATGATAATTAATTGTATTTCAAGCCCATAAAATGTTTTAAATTCATTTTAAAAGCCCAATCAAATATTAATTATTTTAATAAATGTTTTTCATAATCATTTTCATTATCTTCAATCAAAAATCAGATTTTTGATCCGTAAAATTCCATCTCCGGAATTTTAGGGATAGAAAAGTATCTTCGAAAGACGCGCAAAGGAATATGCTCGAATATTCCCGAATATGCGCCGGACGCGGGGGCTGCACTCAGTGCGCCACGTGCGTCCAGCACATAGGCCAGAACGCGTCAGGCGAGCCAATGAGCGCCTGACACGTCGATTTTGTGACTCACACAGAGTCCTGCGTCAGACGCAAGTCCTGTGTGAGACGCAACTTTCTTTTCTATCTTTTCAAAAATGCGTTTACACGTGCCTAAACTTGATTGGGTTGGCTGCGTCAGGCACACCAATGTGCGCCTGACGCGTGGCATTGTGCCTGCCACGTAGGCTTGCGCCTAGCGCAAGGCTTGCGCCTAGCGCAAGGCTTGCGTGGAGCGTAAGTCTGCTTTTTCCTGTAAATACCCGTATTTTCCCGAATTACGGACGTTTTTTTCATATTATGATTTCACGCACATAAATTCTCTCGACTATTCAGAAATACTTCTAAAACACTCAAATACTTCAAACACTCGAATACTTTCAATCAATCAATACTTTCACACTGCGTTCTTGGTTCCACGATTGCTCCGCCTAAAGATCGTTGCGCTCCTCAATCTAAGCCGCATAGGTATAATACCTGAGGATCCTTGACTCAATTATTTTTATATTGAAGTTACTAATCATTTATTTCATGATGTAGATCTGTGGTATAAAATCGCTATACTGTATATTCTAACCTCTTTTCTCTTTCTTTTAATTTATTTTTCATTACTATTATACTTGCCTGATCATTATATGCATATTATATGATTGTCATGTTTCAATGCTTTTATCACCCACATGTTATTTATTATTAATCAAGACCTAAAGAATTGTTCTAACATTAATTAAATTAATTTAGACAACCTGCTAGGTTCCCTGTAAATTGATTGCATAATAACTTGTCACTAAAAATTAGTCTTTTTATGTGTTTCCTGAACCAATTTAGACTAAATATTTTTAGGGTGTTTAAAACATTATTTGATTATTCTTTGGCATAAATTCTGCAATGAATCGATATTTAGTAGAGGCCAACTTTGGGCGAATGTGGTTCATTATGACTATATTCGTACCCTCACCCCCGAACTCAATCTTTGGTTCATTTTGGCCATCTATGGAGTCATGACGGGGAAATCTACATTGGATAATTTGTCCCTATGATTTTCCTATATCCAATTAGGTTTATGATTCTTCCTAAAAAGAATTGTTGGCGACTTCTTTTAATACAAAACAATTTTCAATAAAACCTTAACAGTGGGGTAGTCAAATCTAATACGCGCTCACACCGCGTAGGCGAAATAAAAACACGCCTACACATGCCCTCCACAAAACGTAACACAAGCACAAAATCCAAACAAAAATTGGCCCCCTAAAATACAATATTCGAATTTCCTAGATGTTGAATCTATGGTTTTAACACTATTTCGTGGAGGCCATCTTTATTTCCACGATGTGTCCAGCATGTTCACATATCATATCAATAGAAGCAATGAGGTTTTGGCTTATGTTGAATACGTTAAGACAACAATACATGGTTTTCGTCCAAATTTTGATTTTTGTAATATGATGTTATATGATCTGCAATGCATTCCACCAAGAGCTTACAAGATTGATGATGATTATTTTGTAGAAATTGATTTAAACAATACGGAGTGTGGATGCCTTAACAACAAAGTATTGCTTGAATATCTATTAAGTGATTGTTACGTAATACTTAATGTCATGATATTGTTTTATTGTCAACTTGAAAGTCGAATAATGTGAAGTCTACCACCTTTTTTTCGTCTTTATGAATTTTCAATGTCGAATAATATTAAATAATGGGAATAATATTGAGCTACTTTTTTTTTCCTTTAACTATTTACTTTTGTTATTCACATGTCACCAGCATTGTAGTACATCTATTCCTTCATCAATGTATTGATTTTGATGAAACATTTATATGGAAAGGGACTAACTTTGACCCATTTAAGGATTTGTCACCATCAATTCTTATCTAACATTGACCTAACACATTAAATGAAATAGTCCTACCAAATGGCATTAAATTATGCCCTAACCTAACCGTAATATGTGTTTATAAAAGAGGCTACCTTCCTCTTTTTTTGTCATTCCACCACTTTAAAAAAAAATGGTTTCTCTCTAATTTTTTTCATTCATTCATCTTCTTTGTAGTTTATCTCTTGAAGTTACATACTTTTCAAGGTTAAGATCGATCTCGAAAGTAAGCAATCAATATTATGGATCCTCAAATTGCCAAGCATGTCAAAGATGTTAATGAGGTAATGCTCGAATTCCTTGACCATTGGTCGACAGTTGATGAGAAGATTACCAAATCTCTTCAAGGTTTAGATAAACTAGAAGAAGAAGGGATGGAAACCATGGGTTACATTGGTATGATTATCTCTTTTCATAATCATATTGAACTTGCAACAAAAGAAGCAAAGAGTACGGTTGAGTATATGGAAACTTTAATATAGAAGATATGTTTTAGTATGTAGTCATTAGCTACAATAGTAGCAAACAAAATGTAATGTTCGTCGTTAGTATTAGTTCAAGATTTTTTTAGTTTGACTCCCTTTTTGTCAAAGTAGTAATCGGTTATGGTGATAGCATTGTTATCAGGATCGGGATCCTACTTTGGATCGTAGGGGTTGGTAGGATCGAATCGGTGGGATCGGATCGTAGGATCGTAAGATCCTACAATTCGGAAAAATAGAGATAATTATGCTAGAATATGGTGAGAACCTCATGTTAAAAATTTTAACATATTAATAATGACTTATTTCATTAGCAAATGGTGATAGTTTTTCAATACTATAAGATTTGAAGTAACATGCAACCAAAATCTAATAGGAGAAATATAATATGTGAAATTACTTTATGATTCTTTTACGATAGGATCGAATCGTAAAGTCGTAGGATCTTAAAATCGTATTAAGATCCTACCATGTGATTTTTTGTGGTTGAGTGGGATCGAAAGATCCTACAAAATTAAGATCCTACGTAGGATCGGGATCGGTGAGGTCCTTCCGGATCGTAGAATCATAGGATCGTAAGATCCGGATCGGGATTTTAACAACAATGGGTGATAGAGTTATTATTAGTTCAAGTTGTTTTAATTTGTAGTCCCTTTTTTTCGAAGTCGTACTCTTTTAAGTTTATGAAATTCATTTAGAGTAAATCATTAATATAATATATTATAGTTTTTTTATTAAAATGTATTTTTGTTGTAAATTGCTTGTATTTTTTTATATTTTGGATTTCCACTTTACGATTTTAAGACATAATTAATACTAATTGAAATTGGCCCTATACAATGCAACCAAATTTAATGGACGTTTCCTATTTATTATCCCAATTAATTGTGCCAATTTATTATATCATCTGAAACAAAACCCTAATAAAAACGGCAGAATTTATTACATTTTTTTTAATAAAAAAAAATTGGTGATCCTATGTGTCATGCTAAGAATCACCCAGCAATTATATATTTTCACAAACTAAAGACTCTCAATTAAGGTGTCAAAGTGGCATTTCAATATTTTTTGGCCGAAATTTCTTTGAATAATTAGACTGATTCGTGATTTAAGTTATCCCATTTGTCAATGAATATCATGATCTCATATGAGATTTCCGAAAATCAAGTATATCCCATTTATATATTATATGTGAATGGCGTTAATTATGGTAAAGAATTGGCAATTAAAATCCCAATTGGCAATTAGTATCCCATTGGTTATGTTTCGAAAGTTTAAATTCCCAAATCAAAATTGTATTCATAAGATTGATTGTATGAAAATATAGTGAATATTCATAATTTTGGTAGTCAAATCGAGTAAATAATATAGTGAATATAGTGAATATTCATAGTAAAAAAATTGGCAATTAAAATCCCAATATGATATTCATAATTTTGGTAGTCAAATAGAGTAAATATTGTTCAAACCGTAATTCTATCACTATAAATATCCTACATATATTTCATTGAACTACAACATCTTTCATAAACACTCATTCATTTCCTTAAGACCGGGCATCTAATTATTTTTTCATATGGAGAATGAATATGGTTCTCTAGATGAATCATCCTCACCCACACGTTTAAAGATTTGGCATCCTAAAGTTGAAGATTCAAATTTTTTTGATCACGAAAGTATGGTCTTAACAATGTTCCGTTTAGGTCATCTTAAATTCTACCAAGTTTGCACAGAAGTCTCAATTGATGAAGACCTAAATTATGATAATTGGTTCCCTTCAAAAAAAAATTATGATAATTGGTATATGTCTGAATATATTTTTTCTACAATCAAGGATTCTAGAATTTTTGTGGATCTAGAATATATGGCATTACACTTTCTCCATTGCAGTCCTAACAAAGCTCATAAAGTATGTCGAGTTCCATTTAAAGAAATCAACCTGAACGAAGGAGATGTTATACCATCAACAGATAAAGTAGTGTTGCGTTATTTCGCAAATGATTTTTAATAGCTTTTTTGTAAGTTTCAATAATAACGAAAGTTGGTTGTCTTTAATATCGTTGAAATAAAAAAGTAAATTACTTTAATAATTTAGATTGTGTATGTTTTCATCACTGTTTATTTTGTCATGTTGCGATATATGTTACACGAATATCATAAGGTTATTTCGATGATTAAAATTATGTTTGGACGAAAGTTATTGACTATTCTCAATATTGTTTATTTTGAACCAACAATTATTAAATTAATGAAAACAATAACGATTTGATGAGATTGAAAAAATCACCCATTTACTTCAGCTAATTGCAAAAATACTAATTTATGACTAAAATCGTATTTACCGTTATCTTTGCCAAAAAAAACCTCAGCATAAATGGCAATCCCAATAATTTATGGATCGTGTAAATAAGGAAATTGCAATGGAAATAACAAAGTGTGGTTGTTCAATCATCTAAAACTCTATAATCAATGTCTTATGTAATAATTTGATTTTATTTCATGTATCTACCACAATTCACACCAAATCTTTATATATAATCACGTTTTATATTAGTAATCTACTAAAATTATGTCGAATTTTTTTTAAAAAACTTCAATATTAGACTTCCTAAAAAAGGAAAAGTTCGAAATTTTAATTAATCCGATGTATCTACAAATGTGATCCACGATTTTATTAGGGATAAAAAAATCTAAAAATCTAAAAACATCATGATAAACCAATGTAATAAGATGTTTTTTAGGGATTTCAATTCACATTGTACATCATTTTTATAAATCCAATATATCGATTTAAACATCAATCATTCGTCTTTAGGACATTTTGTGAAATAAAATTTGTTTTCTTCATTTTTTGTTAACTCAGTTATGAGGCTTTTCATTACAAGTAAGAATGGTTCGTCATCGAAGATCAATATTTCATAGTTAGATTCGATTTATGATAACTCACTACAAGACGTCAATAAATTAGTAGGTAATGTATATACATTTATGTTGGTCCTCAAATATTTCTTAAATCATCTACTCATAACATCGTTTCATATTGTTTTAGATGTCTTTGGAATCATCGTTTCATTTCACGTACGAGAGTTAATAGTTATGGATCAAAGGTATTCTATAGATATACACAGTGAAGTTAACATGTTAAACATTATGAGATTATTTATAATGGTTTTTATTGTATTTCTTTTTTTTATTGGTTAGTTATATAGCTATGAGGATCAAGCTTAGTAGTCAATTAATTGCAGCAAAGGAATCTATAAATAAACCAATTTGTATTCTAGCATGTGGATTATCCATACGAAATGATGCTTAGACGTAACTTTATGATATGTTTCCAATGTTATTTTAGGTGTTTACTTGCAAAGTACAAAGAAATCCAAAATATATATACGACCTCGGACAAAAAAAGCATCTATGTTGAAAAAATGGTAACATCATACTTATTATATTAGAAGTGGAAAATTGATCATTCTATTTGTACTTATTTTGCTTGATAATTATGTAACTTTAATAACTTTAAACCTACAGGCTTAAGAACGACCGTTATGTTCGAGAAAAAGCTAAGTTCATAACCCAGTGTCCGCAACCAATAACCAGCACTCTAAGGATAGCTAATGCAAAACGTTCAACTATATTTAGTTTCATGAATAGTAGGACTCGTGAGTTTTACTAATTTTTTTTTGTTATTTTATGTATTTCGTTACATTTTATGAATTCATTTACTATAAATCATTACATTTGCTTATATTATCTTATTTGTTATTGCATGTTTTGCGTGTAGAACCAACTCGATTAGGGTTATTGAGAGGGTAGTTGATATTGATCTTGAAAGTTTCAAGTTGTTGACTCAATTCAGCTTATCATTTGTTGTCAAAATTAAGGATACAACCGGTACTATAAGCATTCTACTATGCGATAAACAACTCGAGTTCCTGTTTCGAACAACTCTATCTATCATGATCAATAGCTTTGTCCGGTATGTCTACATGTATTGATATAATGTTTAAAAAATACTTATAAACTTTTCAATTTGTCTAAAATGTGATAATATATTATGTTCGGGAAATGACATGAAAGTACTTCGTTCGAATTTATTATCCCGTACAAAAAATGAAATACGTATTCATTCTACGATCAACTTTTGTGTGTACGGACATGGGCTCAAACGTGCATTTTGTTGAAGAGATAACCTACGTTCCATGGTCGAGGAATGTGCTTATTTAATCGAGTAATTTTTTTATTAGCTTATAATGTTAATTTGTAATTATGGTATAATATTTTGACTAATACTATAATTATAATAATAATAATAATAATAATAATTATTATTATTATTATTATTTTTATTATTATTATTATTATTATTATTATTATCATTATTATTATTATTATTATTATTATGATTATTATTATTATTATTATTATTATTATTATTATTATTATTATTATTATTATTATTATTATTATTATTATTTGTATTCACTATAGGTATTTTTTTTCTTTTGTAGGTCTCTAATCACATCTTAGAGGTATCCTAATGATGTGCGTATGAGGACCCGTATATAGGGCCTATTAAATGTAACTTCGAATAAAAAAAAAGCGGATGTAATGTATTAGAATGGCCGAAAATTTAATCATTCCAATATTTATTTTTTTGTTTCTTCAATTATTATCGCATTTAGCACGGTTTCCTTATAATGCTTCGATTTAATGAATCACCAATATTCTTTAAATAGTTGTCATATTAGTTATATACCATAATAATACATAAATCGTTTTTAAAAATAAGTAAAGTTTTCCTATTAATTGAGATATTCAAAATGGCACGCTTTTTTGGGGTTTATATATATATATATATATATATATATATATACTCATTTGTACCCACATAATGAATTACACCCAAAATTTTCGAACAATAGTTGTAAGATCTATAAAGTTTGTTGCAATGAAGAGAAAATCCCAAACAAACCAAAGCAATTCGACCGTTAAGAAGAAGTCAATACCTAGGCGGAATTTTTTCGACCGTTTGCCTAATGAGATCACAATCAACATCCTTGGACGTGTTGCTTCTCAACAACCATTCGGTTTGTTCAATTTGCAAATTAAGGTATTTTTTAAATTAGCAATTAATAACTTTATAATTCATGATAAATCATAACTAAAAATTATTTTTTTCTCCTTCGGTTGCAAGATTCTAAATAGCCTTTCATATGACGAACATGTCATGAAGAATGTTTCCATTGAACCTATAATCGTACGTGTATGGTCGGTGAATAGTAATGCTAAGATTGTCTTTGGAACATGTCTTGAATGCAAGAATACCGATGCACCGCTTCGTTATGGATTGGTAAGTGAATTTATAATAAGTTGTACGCATTTATTTGCATAAGATAATATTACATTACGATTTATTTTTTACCGAATTAATTGAAAACAATAATATTAGATTATACGAATAATTATCCCATTTAAAATATTTTATAAACGCTGCATTTCATGTTTCGACTTATTATGTTTCCAAGGTAACAAAAATTAAATACTTTGAAAATGTTCATGACAATAAATAAGTTAATAAATACTTTGTAAACGCTTTATTTTATATTTCGATTAATTATGTTTGAAGCATATACAAAATTTAAAATTTATGAATTACCTCTGTTAAAATATTCTTAGAAGTAACTAATATTAATTTTTTTTTATAATATAGTGACTCATAGTCTACACGTAATATTTGGTCGTGTTGGTTTTACATGTATCTAAAATTGCTTACCTAAAAGCTTCCTTAAATGTTTTTATGCAGGTACAAATTTTTACCCATAATAACTACAATAATGGAGTGTGTAGCTTAATCACAGCCACGAAAGTTGGGCACACAATGTCATGTTATTTGCTAGGTCTAATTTGGCTTTCTTCTAAGTACGAAGTCGATAGAGAGAATGGCCTCTTCATCCTAAGAAAACTACTTAAAAAACTTAAGATGGAGTCGATTATTGAATGTAGAGGGATCTTTCGGAGAATGTTAAACACTATATGGATAAGAAACAGATCGGATATGGCAGACAAGCCACCGTTAATTTGTAGTACCAATGAAAAGCATCATATGAAGGGGGACATGTGGGATATAGAAGATTACTATTCCGTGCCTAATGGTTATGATAGATTGGACTGTTATGATTGCAAGTGCGATCGGGAAGTTCGATTTTTCTTCACAAGTGATGAAATAGAAGGACAATGATTATTCATCATTTAAAGTATGTGGGCTAATGTGTTGGTTTTTTTATTAATCTATATAAATAATTTATTTTTTCAATAAATTAGAGAAACACAATTTTGTAATTTGATATTCTCTAATTATATGATTTTATGATTATTGAGATTTTATTATATGATTTTATGATTATTGTTCATGCGTTATTAAATAATGCAATTTTTTATATATTCATGATCCGAATTTTGTAGTTGAAAACATGTAATATAGTACTTTTAATATATATTGTAAGTCTTAATACCAACCACCAACTCTTACATATACTATTAAATGTAGTCAAATACCCCAAACCCAAAATTTAATGTGAACCACCAACCTTTCCTCTTCTAATTAGATATGGCCGAAAATTTTAATGCTTTACATAAATGGTATTCTTATTTCAACCACCAACTCCTACATATACTATATTTTTTAAATGAACACATTAAATATAGTCAAACACCCCCAACCATATATTAAATGTGAACAACCAACCTATTAGGTTTACTATAGTATGGCCAAAATTCTTTGTCCTATAAATATGCTTATGACTTCATTTTTTTCACTTCAATTACAACTCTTTTCCTTCATCTTTTCTAAAGGCATATTCTACCTTTAATTTTCTATAAGCATCGAATTTCCCTTATTTTCCATGGATTCAAAAGTTGAAACGCAATTGAAGAATTATGTGGATGCAAGTAATTCACTTGTTGAAGCGTTTTCAAAATATGAGGAGAAGATTAAAGATATAACAACAGAGTTAGATATTTTAGATGCAAATGGACACGGGACCGTTGGTTACATAGCTCAAATCATGCATGCACGTAACCAATTTGAGCTTGCACGTCAAGTTACAAATCAAGTGGTTAGTGGAATAGATTCACTTTTCAAGGATTAGGATGTTTTTTTTCGATGTTATTAGTCATTTTAAGAAAGTATTAGTCTTCTTATCCTTTTTGACTCTTTGTTGAATAATTAGTATTGCTATTTCGGCTATGTATGTTTCACTTTTTTTGTATTTCTAAATTATTAATTATGTATTGTGACGCAAGATTTATGTTAAGTGCTTGGCTATGTCATTTTATCGTACCTATCATTATTTTAGATGAATTTTCAACAAGAAATCCGGTTATAGGAGGAATATATTCCTCTTTTCAAGATATAGAAGGGCTAAACGGCATTTTTAAAGCAATTTAAGTAAAGTATGAATGCTATTTTCCGCAATAAACAAAAGACGTGTGTTTTCAATTGCCAAACGTACATATAAAGATGTAGACATTATTGGCGAATAAGTATTTTAAAAAACGTCTAGGTGCATTAACAAAAATCGTCCATTTTAAAAATTAATAATAGTAGGAAGGAAATCATTTCCTTAAAATTTGAATTAGATTTGTTGAACCATATCCCCTACTATATATTCTCCAAATCTTTTCTATAAGTGAACAAATCATTTCCACTTTGTGTAGTCGTATTTTTCTAAACTATATCTAGATCAATTTATATGATCCGAAAAATGATATAAAGAAAATCGTATAATTGTTTTTTTTTTGAAATATTAATATTTAATCACCCGAAATTAACTCATAAATATACTAAACCAAAATGCTCTTTATCAATTAATATATAGATTGTGAGTAATATCAATCAATATAATCAACCGACATTCACTCAATTAAATTGATGCTAATTTCCTTTACATTTGTATTCTTAACATATTTGGTTGATTTAATCATACATCCTAATATACTTAATAAATCATTCCTAATTAGGTTTAATCATATCTCCCTAATTTGATTTGATAGACTTATTCAAAAATTAATCCCTACTTGGATTGAATAAATCTTTCACAAATGAATTGTATTGTATTGACCAATATAGTAAAATATATTTTCTTGCCATATTTACGTGATGTCTCTATGGTGTAGCCTTATGTGGTTGCCTATACAAACACTACTTCATCACAATTTTATTGTGTACACTTATTACAACTAACAAATCATTTATTTTAGCACCCATTCACATTTCTCATGATGGCTTCCGGAAGACAAAATGAGAAGAAAATTATTTCTATTAGTGAAATTATGAAAAGGATGAAATTATGCACTATTGAGGTTCGAATTATTAGGGTTTGGGAGAGGCCTAATTTCAAAAATCAACTTGAAGCTGAAAGCATTGAAATTGTCTTGATGGACGTTGAGGTAAGCGCAAATAAGGCTATAACATTTAAGTTCTACATATGTCGTTACTTTTGTGTTGTACTAATCTTTAAATTTTTTCTTTTTAGGGGAGTAAGATTCAAGCTAGCTGTTGGAAAGGACTAATAATGCAATTTATGCCAAGTATTAAAGAGGGTGAATATAGACAATTTTCCAATTTCTTGGTTCGGGAAAATGGTGCTACGGAAAAGTCAACACCCCATAATTGTGTATTATCACTAAATTATGGATCACGCATTGAGGAATGTCGAGTTCTTGATATTCCAAAGTTTGGATTCACATTTGCTAAATTTGATGATATTATAGCAAAGCAATTACCGGATATGTATTATATTGGTAATGTTAATTACACAATTAATTTCATAATTTTCATATTTTGTACATAAATGTAACGTCTAATATATTATTTATAGATGTCATTGGACAACTCACGGGATATAGTGGAATTACTGAAACGGCTAAATCCCGAATGATGACTATTGAGTTGGTTGACACATGGTAAGCTTTATTTTAAATATTATTAGTTGTTATTTAATTAGTAATAATGTAAACATTATTATATACATATTTATATTCATATTATTTGTTAATTTTATGCATCTTTTCTTTAGTAATACAATCTTGAATTGTGTGCTATGGACAACCCATGCTAACGAGATGACTCGATATCTCCACACCGAAGAACATGATGGTGTCATTGTTGTCATAATTCGGTTTGGAAAAATAGCTAATTTCCACGGTTCGTATAAAATTTATATATGTTATACATATAGTTTATAATTTGTATAAGACTATGCATAAAATTTATTATATTGATGTTTGTTATTAAAAATGAATTTTGTAGGAGAGCTTCGAGTTTGCACTTCACGCTATGCTTCAAGATTGTTCATTAATATAGATATTCCGTAAATTAGCACCTTCAAGGATAGGTTGTAGTTCGATTTACTTTTTGTTTGCGCACTATTAAATTAATAATATACATTTATATATAAACTTTTTTTATTATACTATCATAAATTGACATAATAATATTCGAAAATGTGTAGCTTTCCACCAAATTGTGAACAAAAGAGTGGACAATTGACTCAATTGTCAAATAATACAAATGACTTCTTGAAGGAGGACTCAATCAAGGATATATCTCGATCAACTTGAGATGAATTAGGTTAATGAGTTTGTAATTTAGCTATACTTTTAAATAAGGTTTACGGTTAATTTATGAATTAGTTTACAAAAGATGAATATTATTATTTTAATTTCAGTTGAAATATGTGTTTGCTTGGCAACAATTGAAGATATTGACATTCAATATAGTTGGTACTATGATGCTTGCAAAAGATGTAATAGTGGAGTGGTTAAAGAAGGAGATGTTACCCGATGTAGGAAGGATAATCATGTTGTCAAGTCCACCATCCCAAGGTAGGACATAATTTTAGAATAATTTGTATATTTTATGTTACTTTTTAAAGTAATAAATAATAAGCATGTAACATGTATTTTTTGGTGTTGGCTTTGTTTCACATAACACAAATATAATAGGTTCAAGATCAAGTTCATCGTATCGGACAAGACCGCCGATGCTTCTTTCTTAATGTTTGATAGAGAAGTATTTAAGTTGGTTGGTAAGACGGCCGGAGAGATACTCGACTAGGAAGACAAGGTTGTTATGAATTGATTTCTCGACTTCCCATTTTTTATATTTTCTTATTTACAAATACTCTTTTTTATAATAAGGTCTTATATATTTGTTTTCTTATTTATCGTAAGGATTCTTTGGAAACTACATTTCCCGAAGAATTCAAGATTTTCCTTGGCAAAAGATATTTGTTCAAAGTGAAGGTTCCATATAACAATGCAGTAGATGAAAATTCTACATATACCGTTGTGAGCACAACCGATGAGATTAGTGTCATTGACAAGTGGATGGGACTTTATATCAAGATTGAGGTAATTACAACATCATTGTTTTTGCCTATTTAATTCAATGGATTATTATTACATTTGAATCTTATACTAATATTTGATATTCATATTTTTCGTTTTCGTAGCATGACTTATATATGAAGAAGCTAAATGAGGCCGAAAGTGTCAAAGATGGTGGAGGTGATAAGGTATGTTGAAAATGTTGTACGAAATATATATGTTCATATTTATGTCAAAATTGTGAATAAAATAATATTTATCTTTTAAGCATTTTGTATAATTTGTTTTGATCCTTTACATTTAATTAGTTATGTTTTAGGTCCCATAATATTTACATCTTACTAATCCGTATTCTGTCTTACCTATAGGACATGCTAAATTCTGAAAATGAATCCTCAACATCTCAAATAACACCACAAAAGCGAGTTATTAAGTTGGAAAAGAATGGAGATAAAGAGTATGACAAGTCTCCACTTGATATGCAGCAATCAAGTACCAAGAAGTGAAGGGAATTCTAGAGGAGTAAATGGCACTATTTGGGTGCTATATAAGCTTTCTTAATATCTAAGGAATAAAGTGCCTCATTGATTGAGAACGTTTTATTTTTCATTTTAAAGAATATTTTATCTATTTATTTGCACCATGTTATTGAATTGGTGTGAACAATGTTATTGAAATTTTATAATAGTGTTCTCTAATTTATCGTTATATGAGTTTTTTGCGAAATTTTTATATTTGCTCTTATGTTATTATGATTTTTTTGTTTAAATTACAAACATATCAATACTAAACTCATAAATTTGTCGTTTATGTATACATTCTATAGAAGACAAATTAAAGGTAACTTATGAAATTTTGAGTGAATTAGTAAATAACGTGCATCATTTGTTCTTAAAAAGTTATATTTATATGAAGTAAAAATAGCATATGAATCGTTTACTTAAATGTTGATTGTAATCAATGTTATTTTTTAAAAAGGATATACGTAACTTCCTTAAATATTGTTACATGATTCGAAATTAAAGATATACATTCTATAGAGGAGAAGGATGCATAGAATGAAGAATTTTATTTGTTTAGGTGTCATGGATAGGAATCATATATATTTATAAATCTCACGAAACTTCTAATGTATAAAACACAACTATATGAGTGAATCATGGACGTAATTTAAGCGTGACTTAATATAACGTGGAAATATGTATTATATATAGTGATTTTATTGCTTAAGTATATTTCAAATATGACAATAATATTTACTTTTAAAAAATCCGGCCATATGTAGTTTATATTTCCTAATAAATGTGATTACTTTCCTTTTTAAAAAATTCAGACGTTTTCAATGAAAGAATTTTTTTTTAAATGGCCAAATATAATTCATTTCTGAAAATTGCATGAAAGCAAAAGATTAGTCATATTCGTGTGTTCTATATAATTAAACGAATATGAGACATCTTGACCGACAAAAAATAGTAAATTACGTCCATGATGTTCTTCAAAAGTTGTATTTGAATGAAGTAAAAGTATCATATGAAACACTTTTGGAAATGGTTGATTATAATTTTGAAAACGGGTAAGGAAAATTTAAAAAATATCATATAAAACTTGCCTTTTCAAATTTATTTGAATCAGCTTATATTGGGTTAAAATATATTCATATAAAGTGGTTGAAATATAACTTTTTGACTATAATTACATAGTTGTTTATAATGTAGCATATATTAGGATCGAATAAATTTAGGAAAATGTATATTAACGAAATCAAATCTTATGAAAATCGAATGATTGTACAAACAAATCGTGTAACCAATATTTATTAAAATCAGCATATATAACATGTTAGTGTACTTATAAGTTAGTTATTTATACAACTTAGATGTTTTGAAAATTCATAAAGGAAAAGAGTCTAAGCTAATTCTTACTATGGATCCTCAATCTCGAAATATATGTATAATAGAACACCTTCCCAAAGAAATTGTCATTGAGATAATTTCACGTGTTGGAGCTTTTTCTATTGGCGATTTATTTAGGTGCAAAATAAGATACGTTACATGTTCAACAATTTATTCATATGTTTTAAAGTTATTTATATATCACATCTTCATTCTCTTAATATAGTTGCGAGATACTCAATAATATTTGTGAGGATGACAAAGTTCTACAAAAACTATCAATAGAAAGCTTGCTAAACATATCATGGGATTACATTGATAAGATGAATTTTTTATTTACACGATGTTTAGATTGCAACAATCCCGAGGCTATTGTTCGAGTTGGAATGGTAATTTTTTTTACACGAATTTCCTTATACTATTTATAATCCATGATCACTTCAAATACACATGATAAAATGATTCTATTTTATGTTTTGTCGGTCTATTTTACATGGTTTTAATCATATATTTTAATGCTTTTTGTAGGTTCAATTTTTTACCCAATCGAAGATAGAAGATGGTATTGAATGTTTTTAGAAGGCATCAATTGAAGGATATTCAATGGCAACTTATTTATTAAGGCTCATATATCTATGTAGTAAAGATCCGAGTTACAAGAAACTTGGTTTCAAAATGATACCAAGGACACTAATGAACATGGATTTGAAAGGGATTGTAGAATGTCGGAAGAAAGTTCGTTCTAATTTCTCGGAAATATGGATAGAGAATAAGCTTTCTATTGAATCGGGACTTTTTTTATGTGAAAAACAACAATCATGTAATGTGAAAAGAAAGCTTTGGGAAGGTGATGATTACTACTACGAAGTTTTAGATGAACCAAGAATAGTGTGTGATGCTTGCGGTTGTAATCGAGAACTTATGTATTTCTTAACATTTATGTTTTAAGTAAAATTAGATGTTCATCTTTCAATATAGTTCATTAATAAATGATTTATTTTGTGTCTCAAACTTTATACTCAATGTATTTTTGTTATGTTAATTGTTTTGTTACTATAAGATTGATGGATTTAGTACATAATTACTCTAATAAATAACCGTTTTTTACCTTTATTATGAAAGTAAAAAAAAAATATAATTTGTAGCAAAATTTAAAAAAATACGGCATATATTTCTCACAATTATTATCTATCGTCACTTTTCACTTAACATTATTTGTATTTTCACATTTAAAACCGTTATTGTTAAGTTATTCAAGGAATCATGTAAGATATAAGGTAATATATATCCATATTATGAATTGAGATTACGATTGGATACTCTTTCAAATTAGGTTTAAAAAATATGCTTTTTTATGGCCTAAATCATAAATTACCCTAATTGTTACTAGGTAATATATGACAGCTAAAATGAAGCCTACAATCAGCTTTTTCATATTTGCTATCCATAAATAGATATATAGTCCAATCATATAAATACTATGTATTGCTACCTATACCGAATGGCTCATAATTTTCCTCCAACAAAGATATGAATCTCGCTAAGAGTCATCTTTGTCTAAATAGTTCGACCTATTCATTCAATACGAGATGACTAATGAAAATGAGGATCGAAGCTTAGCAAAAAAGGAAATATGTGAATAGGGTAGCAGGTTCAAAATGACATGGATATCACATAGGTATGTAGTCATCAAATCGTTTACTAAGCTTTTTATATATTTAATTTGTTATTCCACCTAATTTCGAATAAATACAATGAATCTAATTATTACATAACAAATAAATCAAATAACTAATAACTAATTATTACAATAAACATTTAAGCTTTAGGTGGAATATCAAATTTGAACATTAAAAGCTTATTGTGCATGATTTAGTTGGACATTTATTAAAGCAATAAAACATAATAATATAGTACTAAAATATATAAGAATGAAAAATGCTCACCTTAAATCTTCACAAATATTATGTCTCTCCGAATAACATAAGAGTTGGTTGATTTTATTCGTATCGCAATTTCACACATGTAAAAATTATAAAATAAGAAGGAATTATTAAAAAAATGCAAAATATATTTAAACTATAACTTACAATCATCGAAATTATAACTTGCACATACAATAAACACTATACGTATGTTTTTTCTTTTTATTTAAGAGTTATATGAGTAACAAAGTTCTTATAAGTATCATTTATATTGAAAAACAAGGAAGAAAAAAGAACATGTTTGGTTATGTGGTTTGTTTTAAGAGCTCCAAATCATGAATGTTTAGGTAAAGAACATCAATCAAACCTCTAAGTCACTATTTCAATCAATAATAATTATACACATTAACCAAAAAATAGTCAACTTGAGAAAAAAGAAATCATTAGTATATGTTATATTATATTTTTTTTATAACAAAAAAATAAGTAAGTAAGTATTTGTAACCACAAACTATTAATTAGTACTAAACTATATAATAATAAATCGAAAAAATATCAAAGTAATTATAGATTATATTCAATCAACCTTATCTAAAATCTACCTTTACCAAAACTCACCACAAAAATCAATTTATCAATAACCACATTGAGATCATCATATTATATAAGTAAATGTAGGAAAAAATTGTTACCTTATATTAATGGAGTATTGGTCATCATCATCTATTAGATAATTACTTAGATTACTCATTCAAGGCCGTATGTGCCTCAAAAAAAACATCCAAAAAAGGATGTTGGGAAATGGTAACTCACTAATACAGATAAAAAAATTATAAAGTATTTTGTAAAAGATAAGTACATTAATGGAGCTATTTTAAGAAACTATAAATAAATTTGAATGTGTACAATCAATTATATCGTATAATATAATCGAATATTATATTTTCATATAATGTGTTTTAAGTTATTAGCAAACAAATTTAAAAACAAAAAATAGAGAAAATGTACTAAAATCTATTATTAATTAACAAAATCATAGTCATTTTTTGTTAGTTGTTGCATTCAACCCAATATATTTATTCATTTCCTTATTAGCTACATCCAAACATTTTCGAACCGAGATATTCTTTTATCATGCACTTTATAATAATTATAGGTTGTCCAATTTTTGATTTATATATTATTATATTTAAATTAGTTAGAATAAAATTGAAGGAAAAAAAGTGACTTATGGACTGTATATATGAGATTTTGTATATTTAATAGTATATGTATAATTTCGATTGAAAAATAAATTTGCAAAAAAAAAAATATATTTTTACGGGATATTATTAAGTCATCCATTTAATAATATTACTGATCGTCCAAATTAAAGGATTATATTAATATTTTTCTTAAATCTTTCACAACAAAATGCAAGAAAAAATAAAATAAAAGAACTTACCTAAAATCGATTCATATTGAACCGAACCATCTGAATTTTCTTGAATTCATGACATGCAACCCAATTTTTCATGACATATTGAATTTCAATAAATATCTCGTATAATAAAAATGAAAAAAATAAATATAATTACACTCGAAATGTGAAGTTGTATTTAAATAAATCACCAAAGAAAAATCATAACTTTACCTTAAATCGATATTTATTGATCTAAAACCATGTCTTCTAAAGGATTTGTTGACATGCAACCCATTATTTTGATGATATAGTTAAATATAATCAATATATGTAAAAGAAGAACGAAAAAATGAATTAACTTTATAAAAACCGACTCGGAATTGTTGTTTTCTTTGAATATTAGCCCAAAAAAAATAAAATCAATTCGACTCGCCATGAAGGGAAGAAAAATTATTTAATGATCCATTTTATAATAATTATATATCGTCTAGATTTTCGGCTATATTAGATATTATAATAGAATATTATATTTTGATATTATGTGTTTTAAGTTATTACCACACAAAATTATAACAAATAATTGAGAAAATGTATCGTAAATTTTTTTTTTTTACATCTCGTAAATATCAAATTTTGCACGATTTAATTGTAAATCTGTTAAAAAAATTGGAAAATAATAAAAAATTAATAAAATAAAGGTATTATTTACGGAGTGATTAAAAAATCAGTGAATTGTTTATACTTTACAATTTCATCAATTCTAAGAAACAAAAATTGATAAAACACTAAAAAAACTTACCTTAAATCCATAAATATCAAACCAACCCATATATTTTTTGTACTTATTTCATGCAACTGGAAACAATTGAAATTTGTATGAGATAGTTAACATGCAAACCAACTTTTGTTTCTAAAAGATAACCGGTATTTCGGAGAAATAAAAAATAATAAAATGGAAACAAATTGCAAAAAAAAATTGATCAGTGGTATATACGGGATATTTTTTTATCACCACATTTTATAATATCGTATATAATGTCCAATTTTTTCAATTTTTATATTATAACACAATTGAACAAACACAAAATGTTGAGAACTTACCTAAAATCGGAAAAAATTGAACCAAACCATCTCGAATTTTTGAATCTAAGACATGCAACCCAGATTTTTAGTATTCCGTGGCGTAAATTTGCCATCCTTGAGAAATAATCAACATGCAAACTAAAGTCTTCAATGAAATGATGTCGAAAATGGATATTGGAAAATTTCCCATATAGACAAATTTGTATAAATTTAGGTTGAAATAATCCGAAATTGTTGTTAATGTTTGAGATAAAATGTTGAATGTCAAATTTATATTTGTAAATTTTATTTGGAGGGAGATAATCATGGAGATAGATTTAGAGAGGATTTGAGAAAAATAGAAAATAGGAGAGAACGGCAGTTTTGTAAATACAACCGGTTTTAGGGATAGGTTTAGAGAGGTTTAGAGAGAATTTATGAGACTTGGAGTGATTAAGGGAGAAATGAAGGAACTTGGAGTGATTTGGGAGAAATGAAGGAAGTTGGAAAGTTCCAACATTATAGATGAACTTAATAAATCCGGTTGGTAAAGCAAAATAAATTCGGCCAACATAAGTCAAACCAAATTAATGTTGTGTTGGATTTGAAAATTTTGGGCCTTAATAAAACAAAGGTTGGGAAATAATCCGCCATTTTCAAGAAAATCGATATATTGGGCCATATATGTTGGTCCATTGACAAGTCATATTGGGCCTAACAAATTAGTTTTCTTAGATGTGTATAAATAAAATCAGCCGACATTAATTTTGATACATTTTAGGAATTATTAGTGTATGTTATATTATAATTTTTTTTAACCAAAAATAAGTAAGTGCACTTTGATTTTATTTGTACGGCCTATATAAAAAATATATTACATCTTTATTATAGATTTGGACCCATGTTGGACACGAAAATAATATAAGCAATGGAAACAAATATCAATTAAGGAATATGTATTAATGTTGTCAATTAAGCCATTATACATAAAGCACTATATAATGTTGTCTATTTATTATTCAAGGGCATTAATTTTTGTTATTTTGCAAACAATATTGAAACAGTTTCAGATAGCTAATAGTGTTGAGTTATATATATATATATATATATATATATATATATATATATATATATATATATATATATCTATTATATATGAGCCCATGTAGGTACTTTAATTTATATAATTCATTGTATATATCGGACCATGTACATAGTTGTAAAATTGATTTATAATTGTTAATTATATGTTTTACTTTTTTACAACGATGTATAAAATCTATAACTCGACTTTTTATGTTTATTTTTGCAGAGTCTTCAGAATCTCTACACGAATGCATATCTAAACGATTTGAGCAACGCGTTGCAAGGCAAAAAAGAAAAATAATATTGTCACAAAAACGTGAAAAGTGTTCACTTAATTTAGGGAGTCAAAATTCTCTATTTAGGCCAAACATTTTTTGTCACTCAACTAATGGTATATGTTTGTAATATAAGGCTTTTTCTTTCTTATATGAACTTTAATAGTATCATTGTAGGTACACATTGTTATAACTATTGATATTATCTTCAAATCAATCTATTTGTAATTCACCTTCAATAAGCACGATAATTAGTGATTCAAGTTATGTGTGTACAACTCCAATGGTGCATAGAGGTAAAGAAATGGCAAAATTCTTGACTATTGTAAATGAATTATGGTTTCACATTAAGATTAAGTAATTTCTTATTTTTGTTATAGCCTTGCATTCATCATCGTCTCCATCGTCACTTGAAGCACCACTCGATACAAATAGTTCAAACGATAACCATACAAGCGTTGTTATTAACGGTATATTTTTCAGCCATGGTCAATTTTATGTTGCTGTTTCCGTAGTCACGAGCAAAAAAAGGTCTCAAGATCCTTCCGTTTGATAAAGAACACGGTGTGCGTACAAGTACAACAAATGTAGTAGTTTGCAAACATATAGATTGATTTTAAAGCTTATATTTGTAAATTGTGTTCTTTACCACTATTACATTTTGAATTTATGATTTTGTGTAATCTGTGTACTTGTGTGACTTCATTTAAACATGTTATCAAGCAAGAAATACACCCGTGCATTATTATGCACGGGTCTTAAAACTAGTATCTTATTATAACTATTTGATATATATGAAGTATTATTGATCATCATGTCATGCTAGGAACGAAGAACCCCTTCCCCCAAGCCCATCTATATAGAATTCATTTAGCTTAATTTAATGAATATTGCTTTTGATTTATACTCTATGTGTTTTTAATAAGTGATACAAAGAGAAAGTGGAGGAATATCAAGGAGTGTAGAGAGAGAAAGTTAGGACCACATGGTTAACCAAGTTAATTGCATTGTTTAGGAAGTTCCCCATAAAGCCCATGGTACCCGTTTTCTTACAAAATTAAGAAATCATTTAAAGTTGGGTAAATTGAGCGTGAACAGCACCAACTATTAGTTTGGTGCACAAAACAGTACCAACTAAACGAGGTGCAGTTGACAACACAAACTTCGAGGTTGGGTGCACGTAACAACATAAATGGAGCTTTTGGCCCGAGATTCCATTTTTACGGGAATCTTCAATATTTTAACATTTTTAGGGGAATCTCTCCCACTCGAATCAATTTCCCTTTATTTTCCCTCCCTTTTGCTCCCAAAATCATGTGACCCTCATTAAACTCTTTTAAACCCCCAAAATTTACACTTCACCATACACCAACTTCCTCCTCTCTGTCTTTCTTTTCTCTCTCTCCTCCTCTCTCTCTCTTTCCTCTCCAGCTCTTTCACAAATCCCCAACTTTGCGACGCCTCCCTCTTCCTTTTCTCCCATCGTTTGCGGAAAATACACCATAGTGGTGGCAGGAGTGGGATTAGTAGTAGTATTGGTAGTCCCCGCAACAAAGAGCCAACGTCGTAATGGCATTCTCAATAACATTGCCACCAGCACCGCCACTCGTGCTAGCGGTCTTCGAATGGTCTCGATTATTCCTTTTCTTGCCCCAAATTAGTATAATTTAATCAAAAGGATTCTATATTATATAATATATAATCTGTTGTGTAGTTTCGTAGGAGCTCAATCAACGAAACCAGTAAACCAGCGGCGCATAGAGATGAGTTGAAGGGAGGAGAGAGAATCTAGCTCGAAAAAAGGGGGGGAAAAAGCGTCGTCGGAAAACCCTAGAAATCGAAGTGGAATTGATTTAATGGGGAGGAGAGAGAAAATAAGAAAGTGAGAAGAGCATAGAAGTGTGGCAAATAAACGATGGGAGAAAAGGAAGAGGAAGGCGTTGCAATGTTGGGGATTTGCGAAAGACTGGAGAGGAAAGAGAGATACAGGGAGGAGAGAGAAAGAAAGACAGAGAGGAGGAAGTTGGTATATGGTGTGACCCTCACGTGATTTTGGGAGCAAAAGGGAGGGAAAATAAAAGGGAAATTGATTCAAAGGGGAGAGAGATTCCCCTACAAATGTTAAAATATTGAAGATTCCCCGACGTAAATGGAATCTCAGGCCAAAAGTCCCATTTATGTTGTTACGTGCACCCAGCTTCTGAAGTTTGTGTTGTCAACCGCACCTCGTTTAGTTGGTGCTGTTTTGTGCACCAAACTAATAGTTGGTGCTGTTCGCGCCAATTTACCCTTTAAAGTTTGGCTCCAAAATGATAATTTCAAAATTCAAAGATTTGACCCGTAGAATTCATTTAGCTTAATTTAGTGTTAGTCTATTGCTTTTGATTTCTACTTCCTCTGGTTTTTAATACGTGACACAAAGAGAGAGTGGAGGAATACTGAGTGTAAAGAGTGAAAGTTAGGACCACATGGTTAACCAAATTAATTGCATGGTTTAGGAGAAAGGTAGTATTCCTGATAAAGCACTTTTTAAAGGAAAAAATTGACAATAGGGATTCGAATTTTGGGTGATAATTTTGAAAAGGTTTGAACTGTTGATTAACTTGTGTACGTCCTTATTTTATGTAGTCTTAACTTTTAGCGGGTTTCAGTGACTTAAAACTGATGAATTTTTTAAAAATCTCACCTACTTCCTACTTCGCTCCCCTCAATTAACCCTTCGGTGGGACCCATGTTTTTGAAGTTGTGACTTATTAAGCTAGTTTCAAGTCACTGAGACCCGCTAAAAGTTAATGTGCCTGATGTATGGACCTACATAGGTTAATCAATAGTTCACACATTTTAAAAATTATCACTTACAGTTCAGACTCCTATTGTCAATTTTTTGTTTTTTAAAAACAAAACAAGAAATCATTTAAACCTTGGCTCCCAAATAAAAATTTCAAATTTCATTCAAACATTTGGCACCCTTATTTTTTCCAGCCAATATTAAAACACAAGGGGACATGAGGAAATCATCAGATTGTCATAATTTGACAAAAACATCAACATTACATTTTTCAGTGTTCACTGCCACTAACACATACTTCACGAAGTTTTTTCCTTTTACAAAAACTTCACGTGAAGTTCTCTTAAAAATCTCACTCCAACTAGCATACACTTTACATACATAATCAGTGCACTTGCACACACTTCACATGAACATGGATGAAGCATTATTTGAGGTCTGATTGTCAGTGAATGGAATAGGGGATGAGATGCAAATTGAAAAGGATGAACTGCTGCTACTTTAAGAACTCCAACAGGAAGATGAACAAATTCCCATATTAAGGCAACAAGAAGGTCATCTAAGTGTGCATGTTGTTGCTTATACAAGAACAACTGAACCAATTTAGTGAGGATGAAGGTCAGGATGAGGAGGTGTGGTACTACTCCTCAGATTCTAAAAATGAAGATGAGAATGAGTTATCAATGATAAGAGATGAGGGGGTATACAAAGTGCAAAATTCTACATTAAAGAGGCCCAATGTACCAAATAGAGTGAGAAGGCATATTATTATTGATGTATTTATAGTTGCACATGAGGACATATCATTGACAAGAGGTCAATTAACAACAAACCATCAAAAATATGGATGCATGCAGTAGGTCAACATTGGCAAGAATCTGGAGACTTGGAAAAAAAATAAGTCGCTTGAGCCGAGGTTAATGTCGTTAACTAGAAAAACTCGGCAACAAAAGGAGGAAACCCAAGATACTTGATGTTGATAGATTGAGAGAGGTTCTACTAAAGCAAAAGACCAATCTTAGGTCCCTTGCCTTAGCTTCTGAGGTGAGCCCCTCCACTATGTACAAGCTTCTTAAGAGGAGGATTCTTAGGTGCCACACAAACACTATTAAAAACCAAACCGACTCCCAAATACAAAATAGCAAGAATGAATTTATCCTTTCACAAACCATCCCATAAACAAATACACACAAGGTAAGGTTTGAGTGCCCATACAACATGGTGCACATAGATGAGAAACGGTTTTTATGAGTAAAATAACTCTAAAGTTTTACCTTTTGTCGAGGAAGAAGACCCATACATGGGTTGTTAGTCAAAAAGTTTTATCACAAAGGTGATGTTTATGGGTGGGATGCCGGACTATGGATAGGGGGACTTGGGTAACATAATATGGGGATTAGAAATTGGGAATCTTCCCATTCATAGATGAAGTGGCAGCCAAATAAGTCAAAAGGCCACCATAAACCATGGAATTAAAGGCAAAACAAAGCATCACAAAGAACACAATTATAGAACTTTTAATCACAAAATTGCTTCCAAAGAAGTAGAGCCAAATGACAAAGAAATGGGTGTAAACAAACTGGGTATAGCAGGATAATGCATGGCCTCGGATACAACTAGATGACCCACGCTTGGAAGAGGAAACAAATAGCTTTGAAATAAAGCTAATATGTGAACCAAAGACAGCCCCCGATCTCAATATGCTAGACTTAGCTTTTTATAAAGCTATTCAATCAATTCAACACCAAATATTTCCATTGAGTGGCCAAGTTAGTATCAAGTGTAGAAGAGGCATACATCTATATGATCCTAAGTTGATAAACTACACTTGGTTGCACTTAATGTATGTTATAGTTGAGGTTCTCAAAGTGAAAAGTGGAATCAACTACAAGAACCCACGCATAGGCAAGAAAAGATTGGACAAGTTGGGTTTTGCGTCTGCCTATTTGCGTCGAACACATTAAGATCTGACGCAAATGCTCAGAAAAAGGGGATTTGCAACGGATCCCAAAGCCGTAAACGTGCGACGCCAATAGTCACATAATATGAATGGCATGATAACTTGCGTCGCATGGTGGGTAGAACTCAACATACATGATGAATACGATTTGCGTCGGCTTGTTAAGGTGTGCGACGCAAATGATTGGATCCCGTGATAAAAGATCATATGCGTCGAACATTGTGGCTCATCCGACTACGTATGATCTAGGCCCAGTTGGTGCATACGAAGCCCTTTATGCGTCGAACGTCACGTACATGGGACGCAAATGATCATTTACGTCGAATGTAACGTCCCATCCAACATAGATGAGCTGGGCCCAACTCCTTTTTTCCAACGGCACAACCGAAACAAACCCTAAACATTTACTCATCTCAAACTCGCACTCTCTCTCTCTCTCTCTCTCTCTCTCTCGCGATTGTGAAGCCTCACCTCGCCGTTCCTCTCACTCGCCCGGCGACCGTCGCTTCTCCAAATAATCCCCTCTCGCCGGCGAATCACTCGAACCCTCATTCGTTGCTCACCCTCATTCTCTCTCTTGGTTTTAATTCGCCGCTCACCCTCATTGTCTCTCTTGGTTTTCGCCGCTCATCGCAATCGAAGCATCCACCGGCGAGATTTACTCGGTGTCTCCTCAGTCACGCCGACGAACAACCTCTTCTTTCTCTCTCTCACTCGCCGGTGCACTCTTCTTTCTCTCTCACTCGCCGGTGCACTCTTCCTTTCTCTTTCACTCTCTCTCTCACTGCCGGGCAACCGCACCACGACCGTCTGGCCGCCATGCTTGCCGCTCGCGCGCCCGCCTTGTGCTTCCCGATTTTTCATCGCTCGTCGGCATCAACAATTGAACCGACTTCGCCGCTTCTCGAGAGCAAGAGGTACGTATACATTTTGTTTTTGCAAATTTATGATTTAATCCTACTTATAATGTTCTTTTTAGTTTTTATATTCATAGTTAATCGTGAATTGATAATTGAAATTTAGAATTTTATGGTTTTTGTCCCTCTAATGCTTGAATTATATGACCAACCTACACTGCGGGGTGGGAAATCTAAGGAATGGCATGGTTTTGTGGTTCTGAAGATTCAGATTTCCATTGGAAATTATTCTAAATTATGAATTTACTAATTGTTGACATGGACATACCTTAATGGGGTGGGGAGCTAGGGAAATCTAAGGAATGGATTGGTTTGTGATATTTGATTGCAATGTGCATCATTGGCCAAGACCCGCTCGAGGCTTACTCATTAGGAGTAAGTCTTGAATTGTCCCCGGTTTGGGACTGTCTTTGAGTTTCTTATCTCACTTCGGATGTGAATGAATGTTTGATTATCGATTCTAAGAAAGATCTAGCTCATTTACCTAAGCGTTTTATGGGTACATATGTTGATAGTTTACCTACTGTCATCATTGTGTACTTGGAGAACTGTAGGGAAGTGCTGTCGGATTTTTCTTAGAATTGAAAACCAAACGTTCATTCACTAGTGAGATGAGAAACTCAAGGATGGGTTAGGTTGGAGTGATAAGGACCCAAATGTTCATGACTGCATTTGATAAGACACTTTGAATAATTTGATCGATTATATTTTTGTTTGGTGTCTCTAGTGTATGAATATGGATCGAAACTGGATGTATGGTAATCGGATTTCGGCGACATTTCTACAAGGGGTTGATGAATTTATCAGGGTTACGTTAGAACATCAATCGTAAAATGGGTCAAAGTTAGTCTTGTGTTCTTGTTGTGATTGCAATAACTCTAGGGGGTATCGTGATGTGGATCAAATTAAGGATCATTTGATTCGTCGTGGGTTTAAGAGTAATTATACTAGGTGGACATGGCATGAAGAGTTTTATGATCAGGTTATGAGCTCCACTAGCTTCTCTGATGATTTTCATGTTGATCCCATTGATGATGAGGTCGAGGTTGATATCGAAAAAGCAAAGGATGATAATGAGAATGATAGGGTAGATGATGAGATAGATAGGGTAGATGAGATGTTGCACAACTTGGAGGATGAAGGAACCGATCGTCCTCATATGTATGATAGTATTTTAAGTGCAATGGACAAACCTATGTATCCGGGGTGTAAGAATTTCACTAAACTTTCTGGCATATTCACATTATTCAATATGAAATCGAAGCATAGTTGGACAGATAAAAGTTTAAGTGAGTTGTTCACTTTTTTACAAGAATTGCTACCTGAAGGGAATAAAATCCAAACTCTACCAATGAGGCAAATAAATTATTTTGTCCCTTAGGTATGGAATATGAGAAGATACATGCATGTCAAAATGATTGTGTGCTGTATCGAATTGAGTACAAGGATTTGCCTGAGTGTCCAAGGTGTGGAGTGTCTCGTTACAAGATAAAGGAGGATGATGAGGGGGTGAGAAAGAAAGACAATCCGACGAAGGTTCTTTGGTATCTTCCAATCATTCCGAGATTTAGGCGTTTATTTTCGGATGAGAATAATGCTAAATTATTAAGGTGGCATGCGGATGAGAGAAAAAAAGATGGGATGCTTACACATCCGGTCGATTCTCCGCAATGGAGAAATATCGACCGAAAGTTTCCCGGTTTTGGTAAAGAACCTCGAAATCTTAGGCTTGGACTTTGTACAGATGGGATGAACCAATTTGGCACACTAGGTACCTAGCATAACATTTGGCCTGTTCTACTGACCATTTATGATATTCCCCCATGGTTATGCATGAAGCATAAATTTATTCTGCTATCGCTTCTTATTTCGGGTCCTAAGCAACCCGAAAACGACATAGTTGTGTATCTTGACCCACTCCTTCAAGATCTGAAATTGTTGTGGGATGAAGGTGTTTCGATATTCGTTGCGTATGCGAAAACTAACTTCACATTACGTGCCATGATATTTTGCACGATTAATGATTTCCCGGCTTATGGGAATTTGTCAAGATACAAAGTTAAAGGAGCAAAGGCATGCCCTATTTGTGATGAGGATATGATTGATGAGAGGTTACATCATTGTGGGAAGAATGTATACCTGCATTATCGTAAATGGCTTCCTTTAGATCATCCATTTCGTAAGAAGAAAAAGTTGTTCAACGGGAAAATGGAGATGAGAGAAGCCCTTGTACCCTTACGTGGATAAGAGGTTTCTAAGCGGGTAAAGGATATTGAAACAGTGTTTGGTAAGCCCTTTAAAAGTGTCTCAAAGAACTTATACAAGAAAAGGTCAAAGTTATAGGACCTCCCATATTGGGAATGTTTAGAAGTCAGACATTGTCTTAATCTTATGCACATTGAGAAAAATGTTTGTGATGCCATTGTCGTAACATTGTTGAATATGCCCGGGAAGACAAAGGATGGAGTTAAAGCTAGGAAATACATGGCTAAAATGGGCAAACCAAAACTAGCACCTCTGGAGCGAGGACAACGCTATTATCTTCCACCAGCTTGCTACACTTTGTCTAAGAAGGAGAAAATAAGTTTTTGTGAGTCTTTGCATAGGTAAAGGTCCTTGCTGGATACTTGTCAAATTTTCGAAACCTTATCTCACTGAAGGACATGAAACTCGTTGGTTTGAAATCTCATGATTGTCATATCTTGATGCATCATTTATTACCCGTTGCAATCCGATGAATTTTGCCTTCCCAAGTAAGATAGACGATTATGAGCCGTGTTTCTTCTTCCAAACCATCTCTAGCAAGGTGATTGATCCTAACACTCTAGACAACTTGTAAGCCAATGTAATAGAGACGATGTGTCGATTTAAAATGTACTTCCCACCATCGTTCTTTGACATCATGCCTTATTTGATAATTCATCTTGTCCAAGAAATTAAACTTTATGGGCCCGTTTGTATGAGGTATATGTGGCCTTTTGAAAGACATATGGGTACTCTGAAGGGCAAAGGGATGAATCCAGCCAGACCAGAAGCAAGTATTGTCCAAAGGGCAGTTGCGGAGGAAGTATCTGAAAATGTAAGTCGAACATTTAGCACTTGCACAAGCAATTGGATTGCCAAAATCTAGACATGAAGGAAGGCTTGATGGTTATGGTGCCATTGGGAGAAAAATGATTGTGCCTTGATGTCGAGTTGAAAAGAAAAGCATAATTGTTTGTGTTAGAAAAGTCGACACAAGTTCATCCTTACTTAGATGAGCACATGATCGTTCTTAGTGTTCACTATCCATTGAAGAATGAACGTGAGTTGATGATTGATCATAATCGGTTGTTCGTCGATCGTTTAAAGAACGAGTTATGACCCACTTATCGACACTCCTAATGACGTATCGTATACGTCGAGATGGTTGGCATATGGGTCAAATATGTAAGTTCTTTCGCACGAAGGGTACGACATCAATGGTTATTCATTTTACACTAAGCGGCAAGATGACAAATCCACGATGCAAAACGCTGGTGTTACGTTGGGGGTTTTGTCATCGAGTATAAAAGTGGAAGTGATAGAACGATTATTGAGACAATGAAGTCATACTACGGGTTCATTGAAGAGATATTAGAACTCGACTCATGTCGACTTCAAGATTCCGCTTTTCAAATGCAAGTGGGTTGATATTCGCCGTGGTGTAAAGAAGGATGAACATGCCTTCTTACATTAGTCAATTTCATCGGCTAGGCCATCTCGAAGATACTTTCATATTGGCATCACAAGCAAAACAAGTTTTCTACATGGTTGACCCTTCCAATTCAAAACGGTCTCGTTGTCATTGAAGGAAAAAGGAGAATACTTGGAATTGATGATGTACACGATGAAAAAGAATATGATACAAAATTCAATAAAGTCATTGCTTCATCTGTAGTCATTCCAAGTACATTAGGGAAGATCTGGACACAAATTACATTTGTTGAGACCATAATGAGGGATTTTACGTTATCAAAGAAAAAAATGATTAATAGGTAACTTATGTAATATTATTACAATTACTATTGTTTATAATCTTCAATTATATACTTTATGCTTTGTGAAAATAATTTTGTAGTACTTCATTTATGAATCTAACATATCTTTGGCTCGGTGTTTGTATTTGCTTTTATTTCGTGTGTAGTGATGGAGGATGAGATAATGCATGATGCATCCGATGATGATCAACAACCACGTTCCGAGCCCGAGATTACCGATGGAGCTACTAGGAAGAAAAAAAGTGAGCAAGCCAAGAGGTCCTTCAAAAGGATACGTTCCAAACCCTGGGTCCAAAAAAGTACTTTAGTTGGATGATTTGATACGTATGATTGGGGATAATGTTGGTGAGTACAAGACACATCATGGTGAAACCACTAGAAGCAAAGTGTCTATCTTGTACAAGAGTTGGGATGATGTTCCGTAAGGCATAAAAAAGACTTTATGGGAAGGCATTAAAGTAAGTAACTTATGTATTTTAAAAGCTATTCTTTTAATATAATCGGGGATCATGTTTATTATATTGATCGTGTATTATTGGTACATTTTGTATATTGAAGTGAGAGTTTGGAATACAAGAAGATGCGAGGAAGAAACGGGAGGTCCTAACTACTTGTGATAGGCGTGGAGAGATTTCAAGACAAAATTGGTGAGTCGATGAATCTCAAAACGAGGAAGGAGCCTAACGATTCAAGGCAATCGTACGAGATCTATCGTTTCATCACCGAAGAGATCCTGGAACCAATTTGTGACAAAGTGTAGCTCTAAGGAGTTTAAGATATATACTAGTAGAATAAATGCTTATTGCGGCGGTCATTAAGTGGCCTATTACCAATGCGGCTTTAGCCGCGCCGCAATTAATGGCGCAAGAGGTAATTACCTATTGGCTGCGGTTTTTAACCGCAAAGAATGGGAGAAAACCTATTCTTGCGGTTCCTACCCAAAACCGCAGCAATACGTGAGTCAAGATATATATATATATTTTTTTGCATTTGCTATGAAGAAAACAAGGGTATGCAAAGAAAATGATTGATAAGGAGAAATAAAACCGAGAAAATCTATTCAACAACACCAAATATTATAATCATGATTCATAATTGAAATACAACAATTATAATATCACCAAAGTCGCTAAGTTATTTAACTTAAAAAAAAAAAAAATCAAGGTGCAACAATCAACCTTAGAAATGAAATTCAAACACCAATCCCTAATTACAAAAAAACATCCAAAAAAAAAAACAAAAAAATTAAAAAACCACAACTTTTCACAGCGTTGGTCGAAGACCACAAACAGAAGATGTTGTTTATCAAGACGAGAGCAACACGAGATCTAAATATGCGCGTCGAACCGTAAGTTCGGAATTCAACCAAAGTAGCAATAACGATGCGGCGTTCAACCGTAAGACAAAAAAGGAGAGGAGAGAGAAATTTGTAGCCCCTTTGGTGTGATTTCGTCTTCGACAAGTTGTGCTTTTCTCGCTACGATCGCTCCTATTCGACAATTATAATATCACCTACTACTGTTCCTATTTTCTCGCTTTTTATTTGTGTTCTTCCCGATTCTTCTTTGATCTCGCAAAAATTGACAAACTTACAACCCCATTCGACTCGCCGTGCCTTAATTCCGAGTGAGGGAGAATCGTGTCTCACCGCCGCTTGAATCCGAACAAGAAGATGCGTAGATGAGAGGTGCGAAAAGAGAAGATTTAGATTAGGAGATGAGAGATGAGAGATGAGATGAGAGATGAGATGAGAGAGTGCAGCGTAAGATCGAGAGGCGTGGAGAGACTTAGGAGTGTGAGAGAGAGAGGGGGATGAAAATGAATAATAAAACGACGCCTAATAAGAGTTAAAGAGCGAGAATTAACCCTAGTCGCTCTATACTCGACCAAAGGGTCTATTGCGCTGCCGATTTTAGACAAAAACCGCAACAATAGATTAATAAAAAAATAATATTTTAATCTATTCTTTGGGGTTTGTTTCTAAGAATCGCAACAATAGGTTATTTTAAACATTTTTTTGGGCAAGGTATATTACTGCGTATAACTGAAACACCGCAGCAATTTACGGTTATTCTACTAGTATGTAATATGTACATTACCATCATATGTATTTATATTTTCCATTTTTATTTTTTGTGAATATTGACAAGTTACTTGTTTTCATATAAGGCTAAAAGGAAAAGAGGAAGAAAGTGTGAGACTTCCAACAAGCATCCTCATTTTTTGGATCGAAATCATACGGAGATGACTCTCTTTTTGGAAAAGTGGAAGGGCATATCCCCTCATCCTCTACATCATCATCTCGTTGACTCCTCTACATCATCGCAGTTTCCTCCCTGCCGAACGAACTTTTCCATGGCTCGTCGCGAGATCGAAAAAGATAAGCAGGAAATCTTTTCTCGCCTAATGACGAAACACAAAAGATAAAAGAATCCATTGTAAGCATTCTTCAAATTTTTTGTATTTTATCGCCTCACTACTCGTCATTCTACTAATCATATGGATTTTTTTAATTGGACACATGATGAGTGGAAAAGGAAAGAAAAGGAAGGAGAGTTTGTTCCAAGTTCGGATGGTGATGCTCTATCACGCGGTTCCTCTACGTAGAAAAGACTATCCCGGGCATGTGTTAACAAACTGGCGTAGCGTCGGGGATTACATCCGAGGGTCGGGAGACTTCGACGGAGTAGTACCGTCGTAAAAAGAGTAGGGGCATGGATGATCAGAGATGCAGCAGGAGTTCGAGGCTAGAGTGAGCTAAAAAGTTAGAGAACACACAATGGAAGAGATGAAACCTCAAAGATAAATGCATTAGTTCAAGAAAAGTTCATTGCCGAATCAAACAAGGAAGACAAGCAAGCTTCGTCCCGGGTCCTCACCCCGGGCCTGATCCTAGTGACTGCCACCGCCTGGGGGCAAGTGATCCATTTGTGAACTTGCAGGTATATATCTATTTTATATCTTCTAAGATTATGATATTATGCTTCTAAAACACTTAATTAATGACATCGTTCTCAGTCGATGTCAAGAGTCCTGTGCTTCATGTCGCTTAGCGGGACAGCCGATGTCTCGTGGTCGCATCATTATAGCCGAGGGTACCGCTCATCCACAAATTGAGTCATCATCACATCCCAGTGTCGCGGAAAGTGAGCGCGATATTATTTCATCTACGCAGATGCTCCGGAGCTTCCACTACCTACTCCATTCATCACAAAACTCGCCAAGCTCACTAAGGGCATTCATACAATGGCCGAAAGAGTTTGGTATTTTTGTAGTCTTAGATAATCGAAAC